>JAQBSW010009356.1:0-10000 GCA_029291075.1 Eudiplozoon nipponicum
TTTTTAATTTAAGTTTCCAGCAAACCAGACCGATTCTTTAAATCAAGTTTGCAAGCTTGAAATAAACACCAATCCCATTGTATTTAACCAGTCGTCGAACAACATAACAAAACTACCGCCTGGTTAAACTAACGACTTGTTAAATAAAATGGGATTGGTGTTCACCTCAAGCTCGCAAACTTAATTTAAAGATTTTTCAAGACCACACGCGCAATCAATTATTGTTAAATATTTGAATATTGAGCGGAAACCATGCTGCCTGAGGAAATAAAATAATTTTAAATTACTATATATGTGTATTATCCGCAAAAAAACCCTGTATAAGACAGAAAACTCACTTCACCTGTTAGGTCAGTTTCATCCTAATTTGGCAAACTATAATTAATGCCCGATTTTCTTCGACGCATGATGGTATAAGAAAAGTAGTATTCACAGTCGTGGAAGCGCATTTAATTAGCCGATAACTTGTTAATTTGTTTGGGCTGTTTGTCTCTGGACCAAATTATATTATTGTCGATTTCTAGTCACATCAATACCGGTTACCACTTAGAATTTCTCATTAAGGGCGATACAGGTCGTGATAATGAATTGTGTTTATTATCTTTTACAGTTTTTAATCTACACCGGCAATATATATATATATATAATATATATAATATATATATATATATATATATTATATATAATATATATATAAAGATATACTGGGGCGTTTATTGAAGGCTACTATCAATCTACGTTGTGTCTTTCAACTAAATCATCTTATATTGAAGGCTGCTAATTCATTGTCAAAATATTTCAACACGGTGCGTTAATTTAGTGTTATTCCGAATGAATAAGTTTCTATTTGTACAGCAAAAATAGTTCGGATGTCATTCGAGACAACATGGATAGTGTGCAGAGTAAATATAAATATAATCTAAAATTATAATTATGCGTAGAGATTCCCAACTTGTTACCCATGGGTGTTTAAGTTAATCGCAGCCGTTTCGGCTTGTACAAAATATTCGTAAAAGCCAAGACTAAAGCCGTGACCTACAAAAGCCATCGGCTACAGCTACCTGTTTTTGCAAATAGTATGTAGCGTAAAGAGCATGAAACGTTTCCTGTTTCGTATTATTACATTCATCAAGCACATATGCGCATGAGTGCATCGCTAAGACGCTTTGTCACACCAATTTCAATTATCATCGTATAGACGTGTTATACATGTATCTTGAAGGATGTTCTTCCAAGTTGCGCCCTGCGATCATCACCTTTAGAATATCCACGAATTCCATTTGTGGGTGGTAGATTTTCACTATCAGTTTCGCAAAGATCCGATTGATCGCCTTTCTTAAATGCGCCTCGAGTTCGTTTTTGTGGTGGCTGGGGGCAGATTCGTCGCTTTCCTCCGAAGGCTTTAAAATCACTCATATCAACTACCGGAAGTGATGCTGATGCCTTCGGAGGAAAGCGACGAATCAGCACCTTTCCCCCACGAAGACGAACTTAAGGCGTGCTTGGTAATGGGAATCAATCGGATCTTTGCGAAACTGACATTGAAAATCTCCTACCCACGAAAGAAAACCGTGGATACTCTAAAAGTGTTTTACGTGTACTTGTAGTGAAGTTGCAATGTGTGAACGTTTACCTGGGCGTGCATGTCAGCTAGTTTCTATTTTATGTTTCGCCCATATATGCTTAATACTGATGTCATATAACTACATTGCCTAGATTTTGCACTTAAGCATGATCCCACGCTCATTTGCACAGCATGAATTCGCGTGATATCTATACCTAGAATAATATACAACATGCCAATAAAAGGCATGAATGCACAATTTTCACAATTGACCACTTCTGGAAATTGCGAGCATCAATTTATTACGCGATATAAATAAACAATTGTACAGATCAGTGCACATTTGACAACACCAAACAAAAATTGATCTTTTGGTATTTGTAGGCGCAGCTACTACAAAAACAGAAATTTGAACTTTCAATATTTCAATCCATATATATATATATATATATATATATATATATCTGTCGATATGGGTATATATATAGATCGATCTAACTATCTATATATCTTTTCATCTATCCATGTGTTTGCCTATCTATTAATCTATATGTAAAAACTTGTCTACTTATATATCTAACTACATTATATATATATATATATATATATATATATATATATATATATATATATATATATATATCTTTATCTGTCTGTTTGTCTAAAATTTTGAATTTCTCTCTCCCTGTTCACATGTCAATTTATCAATATATACGTCTAACTATTTATCTATATAAATATATATCAGTATTTCCATAAATAGATTTATATATATATATATAGCTATCTATCGTCCGAATTATATTTATGTCTATAGCTATCATTCTACCTAAACTTATATATATATATATATATATATATATATATATATATATATATATTTATATGTCTAACTTATTATTGTTATATTTAGATTATACCTCTTTAACTATATACACAACCTCTTATCTTTCTATTTAAATATCTATGCTGTTCGACGAATAGTTAAAGACAACGAGATTCGAGTTTACATAGTTATAATTCTATTTAAATCCATATAATGATATGTATGATTATTGAAATCTAAAATAGTCATCTTCAGAGTACGACCGATAAACTAATAGCGATAATCAAACCGAAATTATTATATAAAGTATGTCAAAACACAATTTGTACACATTGTGCTTGACTTGAAATTTTGACTGTGAAATTTATTCATTCTCGAGTTCATAAAATTTTTGCGGCTTTTGCCATATATACATAAATGCATATAAATTATCCAACTGAAAATTCAGTGATTGCGTGGGTGATGATAACAATTAATACACTCAAGTTTGCCAGCTCGAAATAAATACCAATCCCTTTGTATCTATCCTGTTGCACAACGTAGTAAACCTAAATCATTCACACGTGCTGACGCGTTTCGAAGCCGTGAATGCGGTACTTTAATTTATTAAACACTCATTGATGGTGGTGGTAACAATAATTTAAATCGTTTGCGAGCTTGAAGTAAACGCATGCTATATTTTTCTACGGCTAGTTAAATTCGATAGGATTAATGTTCGCTTGAAGCTCGCCATCTTGATGTAAAGAACTAATTTATTAAACTAGTTAAATTTGTGCAATACCGAGCATTGCATAATAACCTGATTATTAATCTGATTAATAATTGATTGCTCCCGGTTTCTCGTTAAGGCACGCTTTATTGTGCCACTTTTCTAGGCTAGTTTTTCGGTTACGGCTCATCATTAATTATATAGACAAATTAAGAATGCGCGTGTAAAATTTAATTTAAACCGCTTCATTTTAATTCAACTAACGTTGTTCTAGTAAGCGTGCGTCGCGTTTTTATGTTTTTGTGTATTAACATTTCTGCCCAGTGTTATATTTCTTATAATCCAATGAATATGTTTGTCCATTTAAATGCAACTATAGCGATTGAATCTTAAATCAAACTTTGCATGCGTCAGACAAATTTTTATAAATGTCCTGATCCTTGCTGCACGAACCAAGGTTTTTACGTACCCTGCCCATATTTTGATTCCAAATAATAGCTGGACGTCTTCCGAGCATATTTGTCCACGGTAAGCTCACGAGACCACACAAAATTTGAAAATCAATAAGAAAAGTGCAAAATTTCCATAGACGGCTTTATTTATACTTATCGTAGTTCTCATAACAATAACTGACCTCTTACTAGATAAGCGTACGTTATGTATGTCTGTGTGCGTGGATAAATATATATATGTATATATAATGGACAGAATTCAATAAATTATGCCAATATACGCTCGCTTAAATGAAATTACAGAGAACTTTTAACGATCACGGACAGTTCACTTGATAAGCGTACGTCGTTTTTTTGCTTGTAATTGTTTATACTTTTGAATTATTTAAATAAATATAATTACTCGCATATAAAAGTTCATCTTAGTTAAACTGCAATGAATAATGTCAATTCAACTTTACATACGCCAGACCTATTGATATACCCTTACTTTCTTAAATTAATTATTTACGAGTGACCTCCTCGTTTAGGACAGGAGCAAGATAACGTAAATACGCCAGTTGCAAAATAATGCAGGGAAAAATACATAAGCATCATATAAATAATAAGTTAGATTAAGGCAAGCTATTAAACGTGAGCCAGAAAAAAATGTAGAAAGTTACTTACTGAAAGTTATATCACTTTAATTCTTTAAATTAAGCTTGCGAGCTTGAGATAACCACCGATCCCATCATATTTATCCAGTCGTCGAAAAACATTTCAAAGCTTGTTGTTTATTTCAAGGTGGCAAACTTGATTCGCTAGCGAAATCAATGCTTGTTTAATAGTATATCATTGTAATGCTTTATAAAGAAAATGCGATATTTAATTTGAAGCCTATTTTGTTAGTGTTGCACTCTAAAAGTGACCCAATTTGGTTCATACAGCAATAGAGGATGATATTCTAATATTATTATTAAATTAGTTATAAAATCGTTTTCTTTTATCTCGGTCCATGTACATTATTATTTATAGGACACTTATACTCTTTTAATAGAGTGAAAATCCGATTCAAATTCGTGGAATCTTCGTTTCCTATCGTAATATTGTGCTAAGTTCCAAATCGAGCCTATTGATATTTATATCGCTGTTTCATTCGTAATGTTACATAAAGGTTTAATTTCAACAGATTTCTTAATCACTATTATCGCTGGACTACAGCCAAATTATGATTTTCGTCAACAAATATATCATTTAGTTATGTACTCTTTGATTGTGCGGTTGGTGATAAATCAAATTTGCAAATTAGATATAAACACCTATCCCATTATATATATAGCATAGACTAAGTATTGTATGAAGTACCAAAAGTAATTCTTCCAGTAGACCAGTTTCGTCCATATTGGTAACTCTTGTAAAACTATACAGAATTTGCTGTGAATAGGGTTCAAACGTACTGTCGATGTGCAAGATATGATCAATAATTACCATATTTTAAAATAGTTCTATGTGTCCTCTATACGTACCACTATTTTTTGTGCGTGGTTTCACCCACATGCTTGAGGTAACAGTCTTTAAATGGTATGTTGGATAATTCTGATATGTCTAACAGTTTAATTTTCTTCATTTGGTTGGCAAATTTAGTAGCCAGGGTAATAATTTATATTTATATTTGAACATATTATAATTAATTAGAAATTTAAAAATAGTAATTCACCACATTAAACATTTTCAATCATAAATTGGAGTTTGTTCTCTTGATTCTTCACCTTTAAAAATATTATCAGGTAATCCTATCTAAGATTCACATCACGAAGTGTATATACAATTTGGGGCTTTAGGGTTATCGTATCTATAATATTTTTCTACATATACTGCGAGAAGGTATATGCTGTCAGAAATGACAATGGTTGTCCATTTGTGCCACCTTCAATTCATCCATTAAATTCCTCCATAAAGATAAAATAATTAAAAGGGCAATGCATTTTTTCGTAATCTCCATTATATTTCTTATCAACTTTCTGTTACTTTATAATGCTAATGGGTGATCAAATAGGAAACACCGAAATCATTCCAATGCATTGGAGCTTGATATATTGGTGCAAATTGATACCTAAGTGTTGCGTTACATTGTTTTCATTTCAATATCCGTTAAGTTTTATTTTTATTATAATCACATGCAAATGTAAATCCATCTAAGTGACAGTTTTCATGCGTGAAGATAATATTTTAAACATTTCCTAATCCTTGATTTTTTAAATTAGGCTTTTAATGTAAACTGACAATATTTTTTAATTCGAGCATATTTAGACGTCTTACGGGCACAATTGTAAACGGTAGGCGAGTAAGTACACAAAAAATTGGACATTTATTAAGAAAAATGCTAAATTTCATTTAATCGGCTAAATTTATATTTACTTGTAGATCATATAACACAAAGGAATTGCGATTAAATAACTTTCGAATCTTTTTGCGTAGTGATGTCCTTGAAGTCAACATTTCCACAATTTTTTATCGTGGTCAGTCGATTCGCAGTAATATTTTTAAAACAATCAGATTGATTCTCTATACTAGGTGCACGCCGTTTCTATCTCCGTGATGGCTGGGTTATGATTGGTGCCGTCACTCCGAAGACTTAAACACCGTTTCATCTGTCTAGTGAAAATAATAATTTGTAGAGCTGCATTCTTATTAGGCCGTGTAAATCATGTGGAAGCCTTTTGATTGGCGGCTCCAGTCAGAAACCAGCCATCACGGAGACTAAAACGGCGTGTACCTAGAAATGAAGATCAATCTGCGTATATCAGTACTACGAGTGTAAATTAATTAACCACTAAAAACAATCGTAGAAGTGCTAAATAACTTACTTTTCACTAGGTAAGCGTGTGTTATGTATGATTTTGTATGTCTATGAAGAATTAAGTTTAAAAAATTACACATCTAAGTGAAATTAAATTGATTTGAACAGATGTATTTGCAGCTATGAAAGAAAATGATCTTATTTTCACCATGTGAGTTACCTTATTTGATTTGGCATTGTTTGAGTAGTCGTATGTGTGTGCCATGTAGTCATAATATGGTGTAGGATGGATATTATTCGTTAATGAAAAGAAAAGTAGTAAACAAGGACGAGACAGGGAAATTTCGAAAATAAAAATAAATGATAAGTAATATAAAATCCCTTTAATAAATATATGAATTATTAAGTGCAATGAAGTCCATGAATAAGTAATCCAATAGTTGATTGCGCGGACAGTATGGTAACAATTATTTTAAACCAAGATTGCGAGTTTCAATATAAAAACACCGGTCCCATGATATATATATATATATGTGCATATATACTATATACATATACTATATATGTATATAAATGTTACT
This sequence comes from Eudiplozoon nipponicum, assembly GCA_029291075.1. NCBI lineage: Eukaryota > Metazoa > Platyhelminthes > Monogenea > Mazocraeidea > Diplozoidae > Eudiplozoon > Eudiplozoon nipponicum. Next base: position 6,912 of record JAQBSW010009356.1, read on the forward strand.
CAATAAGCATTTTTGTAATGTAAAGTTCATTCAATGGAACTTGGTTACGACATATTTGTTAGGATGGCTAAACTGCGCCAGGTTATAGAATTGTCCTAAAAATTTTCTTCGATTATATATAAATGCTATTGATTTGCATTTAAAAATTTTTTCTTAGTTCAGTTTTCGGTAATACATTCGATATGTCATATAATACGCGGCTCGAAATTTACTTTAGTTGCTTCTTCTCACGTTATAGGCTAACTATCGGTTTTGATTATTTCTCGCAGCTTACTTAACAAAATCTCGCTATTTTTACTCTATATTATTTTAAGATTTCTTGCTATCAATGCTTTTAAGATGCCTCTTTTCATCTAATACGAAGTTTGCTTCCCATAAATATTCCTTTATAATTTTTGAACATTTTTAATTAATATGTAATCAAATCGTAAATTGCAGTTCGCTTATTTTATTAGTTATGTTTAGGAAATTCACCATATTTACTCATCATGATTTCAGATCACCAGTAAAACATCCAAGATCTTTAAATATAATTGGATATCCAGCGGTTTTTTATATGAAATATTTACACAATTACTACATAGGCACATTTGCTATTGGAATCGAGAAATCCTATCCAATTGGTATACCATATATTTACAGAAAATTTAAAAAAATTGTTTTTTGTAGGTAACGTTTATAGTATATACATACCCATTTTCTCCATAATTTGCCCAATGTGTATTTTGTTCTGTGATAATATTGATAGATGTTCAACATAAAAATGGGAAAAAGTTTCTATTGTTTTTGATACCGGTATACCTATGTACATAGATACCATATCTAAGCTTACAAAGCTACCACCTGCATTAGTATACATATACCAAAATTTGCGACAAAATGATGAGCCTTCATTTATAAAAGGTCAGAGAAATATGAATATTTTCTTATTGAAATAAATTGATCCTTAAAATTTATATGTTTTGAGGAGTGGTGGTCATCAAATATAATTTTTAAGAAGCGACCAGGTAATGCATATTCGCGAAATCATACACTCTTTATGAAAATGTATTTCCTTATGTGAGAGTGTTATTGTGCGCCGTGTTAAATTCCTAACTAACCATTATTCTGATGATAAATAGCATTACATTCAATTGGGGTTTCTCTCATTTTCGTGTATTAATCTTAATAATTTAATTGCTTGGACATCTTATCATTATAATCGAACTGCATTTGCATTTGATTAAAAATATTTTAATAAGCCTAGCGTAAATTGGCTTTGTAAATTTACTAATTATTAGTCAATTAATGCGGAACCATCCTTCAAAATTTCATAATTATAAACTGTTATTTTGTAATATATATTAACTCGAGCCCTTGCTTTGCTTAACACTTATCAATGGACATTAATCTTAATTGACATTTTTCCTTACAGTGAAATTGGTAATTTATAAAATTTTAGTATCAAGCACTCATTTGTCTTCGTGTAATAGATTAATTAAAAAAGTTATATTACTAAAGATGTTATATATTACCCTGGCATAATTTTATTATGGAAGCATATATTGTATTTCTCCCCTCCCTAACCACTGAGGTATCCATTATAATAATCATTGAATATGGAAGGAATAAAACAATTAGTCTGATATATGCAATTAGAAAATTAACGTTCAGCGATTATAATTTCACTTAGATGGATGTACACGTGGATCTAATTTTCATTAACTAAATACGCAGTTAAATGATAAAAAATTAGGTAAATTCACTTCAGCAAGAATCCAACAAGAGTTTATTGGAAAAATCATGAAATACGTACTTACTTAACCGAACTATTACTATTTCTGCTTCTGCTATTCTGGGCTGGAATGGAATCAGGAGCTTCCAGACCGTCATTTGGAAATACTTCAGTGAGAGTCAGGGGAAATACGATATTCGGGAAGCAATGCCATACAGTTTCTAACAAAGGCTAGAAGGCTGGAAACGTTCTTTATACCTTCGTCATTATGGCCAGGAAGCATATATTTTAAGATCGTTTAGTGCTGCATTCGGTAGACCGAGAATTTAGAATTTAAAAAAACTTTGATTGATAATTTTATTAGACAGAGAGAACTTCTGCTTATTAATATTCCAGTAAGATTACAATAGGCTGAGGCGTTGATAACTAAAATGTCTAATAGCAGCCAGTTTGCTACAATATGAAATTAGTTGAAAAAACTGGGTATATTGATGCCTTCTTATCCTTTCTAAATGTGGGGGATATAAACGATATATCAAGATAGATAACAGATTATTTAAGAAAAAACAAATAAATATACTTATAAATATATAAACAAAATGGAATTATATATATATATATATATATATATATATATATATATATATATATATATATATATATATATATATATATGCAAATATCATATATTGGGGCGAACGCGATCACAAAATAGCTGCGCAAACAGCATTCCTGTCATCATTAACATTGAACGTATTTACCCAACAAAATGAGCGATTAATTCCGCAATATACACAACCTGTGTTACTAACAGGGTGACCAAATAAAACTCATGAAAAACACAGTGCGAAAGACGATGGATGAGAAAAATAATTTTTCGCCTATTAGCCAACAAAGCAGAAGCACTAAAGCTAAAGCAAATTCAGTTTAAGGAATAAATTAAAGCAAAAGCCTGGTCAAAACTCAATCCATTAATACAAGAATAACCACATCTCAAACATCCCATTTTGATACAATAAGAATGAACCGTACCCAAAAATGCTTATCGACGAATATTCAGAAATGCTTATCGACGAATAATACAGAAATCATCATACAATTAACTACCAATAAAGAAATAGAAGTAAAACTGAAAATCAGACATAATTAATCACATAATTAAATGAACATTGGTTGCGTGGGCGGTATTGACAATTAATTAGATGACGTTTTCGATTTTGATTTAAACACCTGCCCCATTAAGAATCGCTCAAAAAAAACCAGTATTTAAAATAATAAGTTATGTCACTAAAATTTCACTCGATTTATGTTTTAGAAACATATTAAAATCAGCTAAGACTGTCGTCTGATTAATGAGGCTAACAAGAAAAAAAAC
>JAQBSW010009356.1:12500-29261 GCA_029291075.1 Eudiplozoon nipponicum
TCACCATTTACAACAGGTATATTCCGATTTTCGTCTGCATTTCGTGCTGAATGACAATCTCTGATTGCTGCAAATTCGGGGCACCGTTATCGCCTAACTTATTAATAGGATAAAAACGCTTACTATATTTCTTGGAATTGCAGCAGATCATCAGCAAGTCTCACCGAGGCTTCAATATGACAATTGCCCAGATTATTACTAATTAACGAATAAGATTCTCATACCAATCTTCTGGAAGGAATTCTGGTACTCACCAAAATCAATGTATTATCTGGTGAATTATTCCTATGCCTTCTTCATGGATACAAAAATTACTACCTATACTGGGCACGCTTGTAAATTTGCATAGCTCTCTCGCTGGGGTGTCAAAAAGGCTATTTTGAAATAACTGGGTGCTAATTATGAAGTGTCGAATTATTCGATTTTAACAGCTTAAATACTACAAAGCGTTAAAATTGTCCGAATTAGCATAACTTAAATGGAAAATGGTCGGACAAAGGAACGAACACTGAAAACGGTTATGGATAAGGTAAAAGGTACATTTCGGTGCTGAAAAAAGTGCATTTATGAAAGAATGATGTAAATGAATTGGAAGTGCAAGTATGGGCGCATTCCATTCGTCTTTAATTTTTGTGCATGTATTTTCGAATGAACATGTGTCGGTAATAGGTATATGTGTGTGTGTGTGTGTGTGTGTGTGTGTGTGCATCCATTTTTAATCTGCAAGCAAGCACACACATATATATCTGCATTTAGACAAGGAAGTGCAGAGTGCTACCCACATTAATAATCTACAGCTAATTTTTTCGGTAACTTCCTGCTGGCTTTTGCAGAATGATTTATGCTACTTGACAATACTAGATGTGTTCTAGATTTCCAGACCTCCTGTTAAGAACATCGTTTAATCAATCCAGTTATGATCGTATTCAATTTGGCATTCATCAACGAAAGGATGAAAGAAAAATAGTTAAGCTCGATTTAGCAATTCGGTAAGAGTGTATCGATTTTTTTGTTTTTACCGTCTGTGCGTACTGATGCTAGTTAGTGATAGGTGCCGTATTGCAACTTGTTTTGTTAACTTTCATTATACACGGCAGATCAACTGATAGTAACACGACTAGACCAAAGCGCTTCATGTGTGGTATTAGTTTTTAGAACATTATACGAAAATTCAATTTAGTAATGATTCTAAATTGTTTCTTTCACACGAGCTTGTCTAAAAATTTATTTTCCTACTATACGCTAAAATTCTTTTATTGTATAGTGTCTATCCTTAAACTTTCCAAATAAGTTGCAAAATTTCATCATCTTTTATCACAGGGAATACAAATGTAGAGCGATATTTATCTCAGAATTCCAAGAATGTTGACCTCAACCTGAGACACCTGCGTTGGCATATTAGATATTTTTAGATTCCGTCAAACCTTCTTTTTGAAATTGTTATCATACCGTTTCGCCGGCAACCAACCGGGCAATCCGAGAATCCATGATTCGAGTTTTTTTAGTAAAATGTGAAAATAATCAATAATTTCAGTATCTAGCAGAGTAGATAAGTACACTTGTCTCAACACTATCTCTTTTAGTCTGCCTTTTATTGTCTGGTTTGTGGTTTAGAATATCTCTGAAGTCATTTCCAGTTCTATAGTTTAAATGATTCGGGGCTGCTGTAAAAGCGAAACACAGATAATTGAAGTTGCACTCATGTGAAATGGACTCTGGTTTCCTTGACCTATTGGACATCTTTATCTAAGCCGCGGTACACAGAGCCAAACAGGTGTTCTGACATTTGTTATTTGATGATTTACTATATGGAAATCGTACACTTTACTAAATTTTAATTAGTCTGCACCATGTTGTACAAAGTGATGTTGAATAAATTAGGTATTTTTAAATGAAAGAGGCCTTGGTAACACAATCTAAACTGTTTTCAGATTAATAAATTTCATTGTATAAAAATGTGAAAATAATTAATTATTTCAAATTTGCGAGTTTGATATAAACACCTGTCCCATTATGTACATATATTTGTCAGTATAAATTAAGCATTGTATAATGTAGAACATGCAATTCATCTAGTAAAATCAAGGCAGCTCATTCAGTAGACCGATTTCGTCCTTACGGAAAATTCATCACCTACTGTCCAGATTTCGCAGCAGACAAATTCTGGACACTACTTGATGAGTTCCAAATAAGGACAAAACCGGTCTGCTGAATGAATTGAATTTGCAAAGCTGTACATTGCTTAGTTTGTACTGAACGATTTATGTACATAATAGGACAGGTGATTATATGGGATCGCAGCCTTGATTTAAGTAACTGTTATCATCGCCAGCACAAAAAAAATTCATTTAAATATATAAATGTGCGAATAAATTATGAAATTAGAAAAAAGCTGGATAATTGAATTTGGCGGGACGATGCCTGGTAGTATTGAATAGAATGTTTCTCGCGATAGGTCCAGGTATTTCTGCTTAAAATCTTTCTACAAATTTGTTGCACCACGCAATAAACAACTTGTATTCATGTTTATGCAGTGGGATCCAAAATATCTACACCATGTACATGACAGAAGCATATTAAAGCATCTTTTGAATTAACCAGACATTTAAGAAGCGCATAATGCATTTTTTCAAAATGTGAAAGCTCTTCACACGTATAAATGGAAAAACTCACAAGATATTATTTTTACAATAGTTAGTAATAGAACAAGCACTAAGCTGTGGGATCGATATTCTATTCAACAGTCATTCGGGTTGAACTACCATTTTAGTAATCAATTATTGTTTAATTTAAGCATGATGACGAACACACTTTTAGAGTACGAACTGATTATTGTATATTGGGGAAAAGTAAATTCATCCAGTAGACCGGTTTGAGCCTTATATGGAACGCATCACATACAGTGTGCGGAAAATTCTGGACAGTATGTGATGAGTTCCCAAATAAAGACGAAACTGTGTACTGGATGAATTGGATTGTCTACATTATACGATGTCAAAAATGCATGTGTATAATAGGAAAGGTGTTTATATCAAAGTTACAAACTTGGTTAAAGTAATTGTTATCACCGCTCGTGCAACCAACGTTCGTTCAATTATATAAAAGTACATTACAATACCACTTTCTCATGTAGCATGGTGTCTGTTCTATAATGACAGATTGGGAATGGTTAGTTGGAAATTAAAGCCGAAATGGATATCAAATAGGCTCCACATAAAGAAACGGCTAACCAAGAAACATTAGTTAGTGTATAACTGAAAAATCTGTGTAGTGTTCAGCAGAATAGTTCAGAGGTTAGAGCACCAGATTCCGAAGCAGATGTGCCCAGGTTCGAATCCTGTCCGCTGAAAATTCTGGACAGTAAGTATCCAGTTCCCAATAAACACGAAACTAGTGTTCTGGATGAATTGTCTTTCCTACACAATACAAAAGTTAGTTTATACTTACACATGTATAAACATAATGGGTCAGGTAGTTACATCATGATGGCAACATTGATTAGAATAATTTTTATCATCACCCGCTCGAACAATGTTTGTTTATTTATAGAGTTAATGAGTGTTTTGTCAATACAAACGCATGTTACGTAAATAATTCTTGTTCAGCTTGTAAAGCTTTTAAATAAACACTGATCGAACACGTGGTGATATCAATTATTTTAATGAAGTTTGTGAGATTCTGCAAATTATATGTACATTTGTCAGTATAAACTAAACATTTTAAAGGGTAGCACAGGCAATTCATCAAGTATAATGGTTTGTTACTTATTGATAATTATTCAGTTACTGTCCAGAATTTGTCGCGGAGAGGGCTCGAACCTGGGCGCCTCTGCTTCGGATTTTATGACTCAAGCCTCTAGGCCACCGTACCACAATGGCTAAAGCATTAGGCCTGGAATCTGATGCTCCCATTTTCGAGCCCTGTCCGTGGCAACTTCTAGACAATTACGCGAAGAGTTTCCAATAAATACCCTAAAAGGTCTACTGGATTAATTGCCCTTTCTACATAATACGGTGCTTAGTTTATACTGACAAATTTATGTATATAATGGGACTGAGGGCTACATCAAGATCGCAACTTTGGTTGATATCAATGTTATCACCGCCCGCCTAAAAAATGTTCTTTTAATTATATAATTTGTCATATAATATTTATGAAAAGTTTATCCACAGTCAATTGATTGCTAATTTACATTCTTCTCTCAGCTGCTAGCCCATCTATAAGGTGTCACCGACTTATTTACACATTGAATGAAATTAGGATGATTTTTCACGCATACATTATAATGTTGCACATAATTTTAAGTACGAGGAAAATCCTTCTGTAACTTTTTAGTGGAAAAAATGTTTACTTTATCTGGAAATTGCATAGTAAAACACGAAATGTGAATATGATATAACAAAATTTGTCTGTATTATTAATTAGCGACTCTGCGAAAGTTAATGGAAGCTTTATATGAACGTCAATTTTTCTATGGAGAAATTGGAACTGTTTTTAACACACGTAGTGCACTTTTGTGAAATTTATTCAAACACTGTTTTGCCTTTTCTGCACGTTGAAATTTATAGAATCGTATTTAATCTGGCTTTAGGAACGTATATTTCAAAATATATTAGTTTCCATAAAATTAGTTGTGATTCATTTTAGCATAAATTCACTGGTATTTCGGTTGTTTCATCTATATAATATGCAGCAAATTTCCGCTTTAGTCACACTAACTTGACATTTCTAGTGGAAATGCCATGTACCCTTGTAAACGTCTAGTGAAATGTTACGAAACAAATTTAAGACTAATTAGATGGAAATTTTTGGCATATAAAATTATGTCCTTTAAAAAGTGCAAATACATTTGCAATACATGCAATAAACCTGAAATATTTCAAGCTCTTTTCGCACTTAGGTTGGACTCGAATATTGAAACTGGTTTAATTAAACATTTATAAACAAATTGTTAATAATAGATTGTAACCAGTTATGCGCACATCTTCCTTTTTTTACTTTTTTTTAACATGGCACGCTACCGTTGAATTACAGTTTAGACTGAAAAAACGAATTGTTACGACCATCCTATTAATTTAAATGCTGTTGTACCTCACGCAGCACTCTTCTTGTCTGTTTTGTTTTTGCTTTTATTCCGCCATTTTTCTTGTGCTGGACAATTGATAGCACTCGTAGGTCGGTAAAATCTTGAATCCATTCCATTTCCAGGTGCACGGATTTTGTTCGGCCTTGATTAGTACTCACTTTTAATTTGTGTGTAAAATTTTCCATATGAGGTAACACCAATAAGATTATCAATAAATTGGTTCTTATTTTTTGGTGGAGATCCAACCTTATTATGCTTCACCATTAGTAATTTACAAATACGAATTTAAGTGGACAGAACTAGTTCTATATGCTATAAAACTAATCAATCTGTAATTAATTGGGCGATGATAATATTTAATTAAATTTCGTTTGTGCGCTTGAGACAAACACCAATCAAATATGTCTTAGATGTTGTGCACCTAGTAACAAATTAGTTCAATTGTTACCAGAAGGATAAACCAAAGACAGCATGAACGAAAAGCATAATCTCGGGCACTTCTGTTTTGTGCTTACTGGTGACTCATCAGTAGGAGCCAATATTACGCCCTTTAACCACTATATATTTGGGTGAAGAACGTGGGTTAATAGGAAGATACAGTCAAATTATGCCTAACTTCTATGAATTCAACAAAGGCAGCAAAATCTTTATGGACAAGACAACATAATCCGTGTTTAACCGCAACGCCAATCAGTTCAATTGTAGACATTTTATACAATTAAACCAGTCATTGGTTGCGCGAGTGGTGATAAGACTACGTCAATCAGGTTTCCGAACTTCAGATAAACACCAATGGCATTGCATCGAATCCTTTATATATGTTGCGCGACTGATTCAAATGAATTAGATTGGTGCAAATCTCCAGTAATAAAACTGAATTAAATTTGAAATAGTTTGTCAGATAATATCACACTCTGAAGTTTTCCAATTATTGCATATATAATGCTGTTAGTAATATGTCGTGATCTGACAATTGTCGAACAATTTTGAAACGTGTCAGTCCATATTGCTGAGTTCTATTCTTCTTTGCAATTTTTCTTATTCGGGGTTTGTGTCTATTTCAGGTACGAATTCTTAGTTTGAATAATTTAAATCACCACTCGAACTACCAATTATTGTTTACGTATAGCTAAGGTAAGCGCTCGACGAAGGAGTGCGGGAAATCATCAATTCGGACTAATTTATGTCTAGATTGTGGTGTCATCACTTATGATGCCAAGGCGATGCAGAAACACGTCAGTTCTTGTCAGCTTCATTAGTTTGTTGTTTAAAACTTGTGATAATAAATGAACGGAAGGAGTTGGCCGCCAATGGTTGCCAAAATGTCATCAAGAAACAAAACAAGTGGAATTCTGCCTGTGTTAGTCAAAACACAAATCAAGTAATTTTGTTAAATCCAGTATCGCAATAATTTAACTCTTTTAAAACATGAAAGTGATGACAGTTTGATCAAACTTTACGAAAGGTAACCAGACAAGAACTTCGAGTTTATCTTTTTTCCGCATTTTTCTATAACATAATTGTTTCGATTGTTTATTTGAATGTCAGGTTTACTGGAGAGCCCACGGGAAAATAATCATATGGGCGTTTTTTCAGAAGGTAATGAAATAATTTTAGTAAATAATGGCACGCAAGCGCGACACTGTGTTATGCAAAAATGTGGTATAAGTATTTGTGCTTATCATTTAAACATGTAGGCTAAAATGCCGAAAGAGTCTGCTCAAATTTTACTTTAATCCTACCTTTAATAATTTATCTCGCTAAACCTTAAAATAGTGATGGAGTTCTACTTTAAAAGATCGTGATTTGTAGTGTACTCAAAGTTAACAATAAAAAAGGCATAAATTTTTTGTTAATCTCTAAAATATATAGCGAATAGCTACATAATTATGTAAAGACTCTGAGAGAAATCAATAATTATAAGAAAATATTATTGTTGCACAAATCAGCACACTAGCGTCAGACGTGATTTGTGATCAGATTATTGAAATCCTCAGTTACTTACGCCCGCAAGCGCAATTGCAGTGGAATGTCACATAATTATGTAACAACTTTAAGGCCTATTGTGGCTGTAACCGTAGCCATCTTTGAGGCTGAGAACGCTCCAATCCTCCTAATTAGGGCTGACGTAAACACAAAAAATAGTCCTCAACAACGACAGAAGCAGCGATCGAACCGCAGAAGTAAATACTCAATAAGAATTATTTTTAATTTTTGTACGTAATACGAGAAAAATGATTAAAAATAAAGCTTTTGATTTTGGCAAAAGATTTCGTCTGATGGTTTGGATATCTGAGTAAGAATATTATCCGTACATATGATAAATTTAATTCCAATGTTTGGAATGATTAAGTCTAGGCTGGATGAAACGATTAGAGTAAACGCCGAGAGAATCCGCATTAACTATCCAACAATCATGGGTGAATAGCATAGTAAAAAATAAATCGTAGGATATCAACCGTGGAAACCCCATGAACTTAGATAATTTTTGAATGAAGGTGGTTGGAAAAACAACAAATCGGAACACAGGCAAGATATTAATTGGTATCGATTTTGACTTCTAATGATGTAATTGGAATGTATAGTATAAGCAATTGTTGTGACAAAATGCCAAGGAATTACGCAATTTTAAAAGTTATTCCAGTAGGTTTTGTCAGTATTGACATTTTTATTAGAATTAGTGTTAGTCGCAGTATCGCGTCTATGTCCTTTGATAATAATATTTATGATGACAATTGCTAATTATGTTATGTAAACAACAATTAATTTATTTCTATAAAACTTGGCAACTCCATAATGCAATAAAAGCGAAAATCCTCGCACGTATAGTTAAATCAGTGGCACGAAACAAATTTGCAAACATTACATTTAGAATGAACATTAATGCAGAAAAACTGGGCACTTCACGAACTAGCACCCCAACATTTTGTATGCTTGTATTTCATGATATATTATAACTTGACAGCACAATACGCCCACGTGTAGTTTTCCTACAATAGGCGGTGACCAACTGTCAAGCATTTGGCAATACCTTATGCATAGTTTCTCAATTACATTGATCCACTGTTAAATTTTTTTCTTGTTATAAATACAATTTTTAAATCAAGTTTACCCGTTTGAAGTAAACGCCAATCCTATTTTATTTAGCCAGTCGCACCACCTTGCAAGACTACGTTCATTCACACGTAATGAAGTGTTTCTACCTTCCATTTCGAAAGCAACGAAAGAGGTAAACTAGAGCATGGTTCTTTTATCACCGAGATACTCGTCACTAAACTCCAACACCACCAGAGATTTAACAATAATTGATTGCGCAGGCGGTGGTAACAATTCTTTAAGTCAAGTTTGCAAGCTTGATGTAAACACCAATCCCATTGTATTTAACCAGCCGTCGAACAACATAACAAAACAACCGCCAGCCGTATGCACTGACGCGTATCGACCTACCATGATCATCATCAGAATACGACGACAAACAGAATACCGAGAACCAATCCACATTAGATATATATATATATTATATATATATATATATATATATATATATATATAAAGAATCACCAATGATTCACGGAAAATCTATATATTTTGTGCTAGTTAGAGGTTTTATTATTAAAAAGCTGAAGTCTGTTCGTTGTAAAATTAAAATAGCTTCGCCAACACGGGATCGAAAATTTTCTTATTATTTATTGAAGAAGGTAACGGTTAGCTTAAACGTGTTTACATCAGAAAATAAAATACAAGTCAACAATTCTACTCGATCTGATTGTGTGTCACATAGATCGTAATTTTAATCTCCTAACCTAAAAATGCAGGTATTCATTTTATTGCATGACTGGTGTTCCTAATTTAGATTGTGAAATGTTAAAATTGAATTCGTCGTCTATATTTTCATAAACACTAAACATTCGTTTACGCACATTCATTAGAAAGTCAGAATGAACTGTATACTCAAATAGAAATAATATATATTTTAAAATATTTTGCAAAGAATCATTATTTTATTTAATGTTACTTTCAAGAAAGTGGTATACTAGATATAAATGTCGCGTTATTAAACAACAAATTAATGTTATGTATAGGTATATCATTCCCGAGTAAAAAATAGTATATTTCAATAACAATTTGCATATTTCAATTAGTCCTCGAAGACGGAACAACGAAATATATAATATTACAAACCTGTGCGTATTATATTTATATTTCAGATTGACAATTATGCGGAATGTTCTGAAATTAATTATTGATATTGTTGTCGCACGTCTGATATATTCTATTTACACATTTATATTTTCCATATGTGGTATTCTGCAAATAAATCAGTTATATGTGTAGCAGAAAAAGCAGCTGGTCTGAGTTTACCTTCCTTTAGCAAGTAATTATTTGATGCCCAGGTTTGCACCTCTTTGAATTAAAGTTCCAATTAGTCACTTCCGATGTGCCATTATAAAACAGACACCATGAAACTCTGGGAAGTGAAATTGAATTGACTATTTTACGGTAGGATATTTATTATAAGCATGTTTTCAGTATGAGCCAAACAATACTTAATGCAACAAAATTTGATATCACATTTGGCATTAAATTTCGGGGGTAAAAACGTCACTACAATAAAATTTCACTAAGAGATAAATAATAAATAATGTAACAAATTTTGATAACAAATAAAGTATCAAAATTCGGCCGTACAAATGCCACTTCAATAAAATTTGCTAAGTTGGGATGGTGTCTAAAAAAATTATGACAGATTGGACGTAACAAGGTAGGACTTTGGTCTCGCAGACGCCAAACAATTTCCTCCTAATGGAACTACAAAACAAAGCATGAATTATTATGAATTAAAATTGCATGTAAACTGGTACAAGTGAAAAAATCACAATAAAATGTGTCTGGTTAAGGCCCAGGTCGTAGCAAATTCTGGCAAGTACTTTTCGAGTGCCCCAAGAGCACAATATCTGACTACTTGATGAGTTGCCTTTACTACCTTAAGTGAAATATAGTTGATGCTCGCAGGTGTGTACGTACACGACGTGTCTTTATACATATGTCTTTATACATATCAGACAAGCACTACCTAATTATTGTGAACATACCTATATCGTTGGTTTAAATTGGCAATTGCGAACGAAGTCAAATATAATCCATTTACTGGAAAGAATTAAACTAATGATGATTCGATTCATGTCCAGACAGCTAATTTACTGAGGAACGAGAATAATCAATTGCATGCTATTGCAAATTTTCTTTCTGATATATATGTCTAGTTTTCTATCGAATAGATTTTCGATAGAGTCATTTTGAACTCGATTGTTATACCAACCAACTCCGAACTGAGATTTTAAGAATAACATAATACCAATGTGGAAAGAGATACTGAACTAACATATTCAAGCAAAATTTATCTAAGTTTTGATATAAATACACGAATTTCTAATGTACAAATTCAATAAATTTTTGTGTTAAACCTTCCTTATTCGCACTGATGATTTTAATAAATATTAAAATCAAGTTAGCGCAATTGTGACATACACCATCACTATTCTATTTTACAAGTCGCAGACAAGATGAAACCAGCGTACTTTACACACACTGACGAGTTGCAATTTTCCATTCTTCCCACTTGAATGCTACCGCAATATGATTAACGATGATCTAATCGCAACGCATATATATATGGTATAAATGGACAGATATACGACTCAAATCCAAAGTTGCTTCGCATACATTATACTAGATTTGAAATGTCGTTTGCATAATCACAATGCACCGATGAACGTAATAATTTTGCAGCATTTGGCGCACATATATCTATGATACTTACTTAAACGTGCACATGTTTAAGCAAACCCATTTACAGTCGCAAATTCAATTTTCCATGGACATCATTAAGAAAAGAATCAAGAATTTGAATGTCCTAATCATAGTAAATAATTTCTTATTTTCACAATTTAAAATTACATTTAGATTTAATCACAGATGATTACATTTTTTTCAGGCTACGATGATGAAAATAGAAGACCGAAATGCGTCAGTGTGAACGACCAACGGTAGTTGATTTATTGTATGTGCCCGGCCAAACAGTCTTAGTTTGATCAAGTTTGCGAGCTTGAAGTAAACACCAATCCCATTGTATTTAACCAGTTGTCGAACAAAATAACAAAACTACCGCCAGCAGCAACGCACTGTTATGTTGTTCGACGACTGTTTAAATACAATAGGATTGGTGTTTACTTCAAGCTCGCAAACTTGATTTAAAGAATTGTTACCACCAGCCGCGCAATCAATTATCGCTAAATTTTAGTTTGATGTTTTAGTCTAATTTCAAAACCTTCATTAAAAATTTGTCTTATAATAAACGATTGTCAAATACTTATGAATTTTGCATTGTGCATGGCACAAAATGAAATATCGAGAGTCATTAATTAGAACATAAGACCATAAGAAATCCCAAATGGGTTCAAACTGAAAGACAAACTAATCAAACACGTAAGCTTATATATAACTCAATATTACTTGGAGTGTGCGGCAGACCCCGGAGCAAATGTGCTCCGTCCGTGGCAAGAACTGAAGAGTACACGAAGAATTCCCAATAAACGTGAAACCGATCTCTCGGTTGAATTGCATTTGCTGTCTGATGCAATGTCTAGTTTTTAGTGAAAAGCAATATAAAATTAAAATCCCGTAATTGCATTTCAGTTCCATTTAACAACCCAGATTGTCTTGGTGTCTAGCTACGACTTCAGGAATTAACAGATTATAACGAGAGTCTTATCAAAAACATAAATGGGGCTATGACATAATAATGTGTGCATTGTGCGGCACGCGTTGCGCAATATATGGAGTCTCAATCTACCAAACAACTATATTCAATATCCAGTCACGTCAGCAGGAAATTCTGCACATTATTTTAAGTGTTTCCAACTAGGTAAAAAGCCCTCTACTGAATCAGTTGCCTTTGCTATCTGTTGCAATTTCTAGTTTATTTTGAATATATATATATATATATATATATATATATATATATATATATATATATATATATATATATATATATATATATATATTATAATGACGAGATTTAATTCTATGAAAGAGACGTAGTTGAAACCTCTGTCTAAATTTATAGTACGCCAAATTATGCAAATCGTCTGAAGTGGACAGTGCTACCGGCACAATTGTAAACCTCGACTAATTGGTGTATGTTCTTATGGTCATTTCACGACGTCATCGGACACGCATATATGTGACAAGATGAACTTAATGCCTGTCATTTGATATCTTTTTAACAATTTCAAACTTGTCGATTAACAATTATATCGATCAGACTGCTTTTTAATCAATGTTGTTCGAAATTGGGCGAATACATCTAATGCACTGTTTATAAAATCTTTGAAATCTGCATCGCATTGAAAATAATAACTATCCTAAATTCAGACATAGGTGAGTGGTCATATTTTTGTGCTTCTAGATTGCAAAGCAATAAGGCAGACTTACTAACATACTGTCCAAAATTTAAATTCAGTTTAATTATTTTTATTTTCATTCAAGACGAGCCAGAATTCGCGTAATGTACGTAATTTCAGTGCTGATATTCGAAATCACAGGAAGCAGAATAGCTTCAAATTTCATTGTAAGAATAATTATTAGACGGTTATACGCAAAAAACTTTTATTTGTACCACCTGCATTATGTAAATAAAAGAACATACATGTGGCAGAATGTTTTAGTACAGCAAATATTTTCAGTTTTGCCAACGATTGCATTAAAATTTACCACGTGTCTTTCCTCTAATGTTCGAAAAGTACAATTAAAAAACTAAATAATTAAGAATTCCTCCGTACATTGAAAAAGAAATCCTATAAAGTAGTTGATCATCTCGTTTAAAATAAAATAAAAAAATTGAACAAAATATAAATGTATTGCTTATTCGACAATCATCGCATACATTAAATTGTTAAAAATATTGTTAATAATACTTCTAATACTACTGTTACTATTACCACTATATTATTATTATTATTATTTTATTAAAAATTATTATTATTATTATTATTATTATTATTATTATTATTATTATTATTATTATTATTATTATTATTATTATTATTATTATTATTATTATTATTATTATTATTATTATTATTATTATTATTATTATTATTATTATTATTATTATTATTATTATTATTATTATTATTATTATTATTATTATTATTATTATTATTATTATTATTATTATTATTATTATTATTATTATTATTATTATTATTATTATTATTATTATTATTATTATTATTATTATTATTATTATTATTATTATTATTATTATTATTAGCATGATACTAATATTGCTAATACAATTGCTCTTTTACTACAATGCTTCTAACAAACCCTAACACTATTTCTATTTATAATACTTCCATTACTACTTTCAATACTGCTACTACTGCTAATACTGAAAGATTGCTATTAACGCTATTGATACTACTGTTAGGATTACTACTAATACTTCCAAAACTCTACTAAGCGTACTTCAACTATTTCAATTACTATTAATACTGTTGCTAGTAATACTGCTACTTCTACTACTACTACTATTGCTGCGCTGCTGCTGCTGTTTCTACTTCTACTCCTACTGCTATTACCTCTCTGCGAGTACTCATAATAATACTACTTCCACTAGTACTACTACTACTACTAATAAAATAATATTATTATATATATATATATTATATAATATAATATAAAAAATAATATAATATAATATAATATAATATAATATAATATAATATAATATAATATAATATAATATAATATAAAACATTGTAATATAATTTAATATAATATAATATATTATAATAATATCATAATATAATATAATATAATATAATGTAATATAATATAATATAATATAATGTAATATAATATAAAATAACATAATATAATGTAATGTAAATATAATATAATATAATATAATATAATATAATATAATATAATATAATATAATATAATATAATATAATATAATATAATATAATATAATATAATATAATATAATATAATATAATATAATATAATATAATATAATATAATATAATATAATATAATATAATATAATATAATATAATATAATATAATATAATATAATATAATATAATATAATATAATATAATATAATATAATATAATATAATATAATATAATATAATATAATATAATATAATATAATATAATATAATATATTAATATAATATAATATAATATAATATAATATAATATAATATAATATAATATAATATAATATAATATAATATAATATAATATATAATATAATATAATATAATATAATATAATATAATATAATATAATATAATATAATATAATATAATATAATATAATATAATATAATATAATATAATATAATATAATATATTATAATATAATATAATATAACTAAAATAAAATATATAATATAATTCTTGTAAAAATCATTATAATAAATACAATAAATTATTATTTACTTATTTCTTTATACATTTGTTAAATAAAAGTCGTAATAATATATACTACGAATATGTCAGAATATTTTTGTAAATGAAATTTAGGCAGCTATTTACTGCGAAATTTCGCATATTGTCAAAATTTTAAGGTATTTTGTAAATACATAATATTTATTTATTAGAAGTCTAAATTCGTTTAGGATATATTAGCGCTTTGCTTAAATCTGCCATTGTGAGCATTTTGACTGTATGTGTGATGAGATGCCCGGTGATCGAAAGGGAATTGCCATTCCGAAACATAGCCTATCAACGAAGGTTAGATCATATCTCATTTTGCAGTATGAACGATGTTGTAGCATTCGGAAAAAAATGGCAAATCTGCACCCCGCCAATAAGATGTCAAACGTGATGCGTACTTGGAAATGGGGATCAATTGGAACTTTGCGAAACTGATAGTGCAAAGCGACAACCCGAAAATGTAAATCGCGGGGTTACAACTTTATATAGTAGGTTGGAAGTTTTTTTTAAAATTAGGTTCATTTATAGATCAACTTATCAAAGTCATAACAACTTTCAGTTCACATCATACATCCTGTTTTATTACAGTTACTTATCCTATGATGTAATCTATTATGTCAGAAAAAGTAAATAATACCCGAAGAAAAGTTCGCAATTTAATTAATAAGTGAATATGATCAAGCACTCATTAATTCGAGCAATGGCATACAAATTACCGAGATTATTTAAATCAAGTTTGCGAGCTTGATGTAAACACCAATTTCTTTTATATTTAACCAGTCGTAAACCAACATAGCAAAACTACCGTCAATCACACGTACTGACGCGTTTTGACCTTCCGTGATCATCATCAGAGTACGACGGCAAACTGACTACCTAGGATCATACCGAAATGTATATATATATATATGGTAAGCAAAATTATATATGCGTCACTCATATCTAGCAGTCTCGCATACATTGTATTTGACTAGAAATATCGGCTGCACAATTTCTATGCAGTCACGAAACTTAACTTTTTGCAGATTTCGCCACATATATTTAGGTAATACGATTAAACAATCATTGGTTCCGTGAGTGGTGGTAACAATACATTAAATCATATCTGTGAGCTTGAAGTAAACACCAATCCTATTGTATTTAACCAGTCGTCGAATTGCGTTGTAAAACTACCATCAGTCACGCGTATTAACGCTTTTCAACGTCTTATGATCATCATCCGAGTACGACGCAAACAAATTATCGAGGATCAAACCACAACGCATATATTTGAATACAGAATTACATATGCGCCTCTCATCTCTATTAGTCTCGCATAAATTGTACACGACTGGAAATAGCCGACGAAAGATTTCCAAAACACACTACAAGATTGATTAAAGAATACTTTGAAACTAGATGTAGATATGTTATTATAACCGAAACACCGGTGAAAATATCGCTTTGTTCCATAAAAATCGTAGCACTGACTAGAGGAAGAGGAAGCGATCACTGCATGAACACGAATCTAAAATTATCTCCACTAGAAAACCAAAGAATAATGAACTGGGACAGATTGATATATGAATTTTTAAACTTACGAATTGGTAATTATTTATATGACTATTACATTAATATTTTATACTGGTATCCTTCTTTTCTTTTACATTTTAATAACTAAAAATTGGTATTTGTAATTTGCGTAAAAAACTATTCAAAAACATTTTATGTAAATAGTTATACACTACTTGTGGCGGAGAACTAATATATATATGTATATATATATATATATATATATATATATATATATGCATATACATATTTATAAAGGCAATTTTATATCTCGGTTTTGCACAATTAGTAACAAATTAGCTTAGCCATGACCAGAAGGACTAAACAAATACAGCATGAAGGGAATGTTTAATCTCGTCACATTCGTTTCTTACTGGCGACTCACCAGTAGGAGTCGGAATTATGCCCTTTTTGGTGACGAATGTGGAAAAATCGGACGGTAGAATCTACTATAGAAATGTGTAACTAATCATCTTTCCTTGGAAATATTATGGTGATCTTATTTTCTTTATGTAATTGTTTGTTTTACCCGTTTTTATTTTAACTTACTAATTTAGACACGATTAATATTTAACCTTTAAAATTTACATAATTTATCCATACATACT
>JAQBSW010009357.1:0-29260 GCA_029291075.1 Eudiplozoon nipponicum
TTCCAAATAATGCATAAAGATGTTAGCTATTGGGACCGACAAAGGTTGTCCCATTGGAAAGCCTCTAATTTGTTTATAAAATTCATTCCGAAATTTAAAATAAGTGGAGGACATACAAATACATATCGGATCATGGTATTACGGACTCTATATTAAGTAGGAAAGTGAAATCAATAGCTTTAAAATACAATATAAGGACCGTTTTAAAACAGCCCCTTACACTAGGCACTATACTCCCTAACCAAAAAGAAAAGATTGAACCATTAGACACTTCAGGAGTGTATGAGATCCCATGCAATGATTGCAGTCTCAAGTATGTTGGTGAAACCATGCGTCCAATCAAAGTAAGAAGAGGTGAACATAAAACTGCGTGTAAATATGGACATATTGCTAAATCTGACCTTGCTCGTCATGTGGTGGAGACTGGGCATACTATCGACTGGGAGGAATGCAAACGCATAGCAATATGTAGTCGTAATAGGATGACGAGATTGATTAGGGAATCTATAGAAATTAAATCTAGAGATAATATTATGAATGAAACAGCTGTTGAAAAATCTTTAGGTCCGATTTGGAATACTGCACTAGCTAGTGGAAGAAAAAGGCGATTGCATGAATTGGTAACTGAAGCTAGCTCCAGTAAAAGATTAAGAACATCGGATTAAGATTGACTAATTAGTGGGCTTTTATTCAACAAATGAATAAACAATTATTATTAATATAATCTTCAAAATTTCATCTCTAACTATTCATTTGATTTTAAAACAAATAGATTTCAAACTTAATTTTCTGTTTTACACCCCCACCCTAACCATTGGAAATATTCTAATAATACAATAGTTATAAGTAATAATTTGTCTGACGCGTGCAAAGGGTAAATTAATGTCTATTGACTGCAGTTTCATTTAGATGTACGTACATGTGTATCAAAATAAAATAATTTAACCAAGTTTTTTAGTTATGCATACACATACACATGGACATGCATGGCGTGCGCCATTAACTGTTATTAACTTCTCTATCTTGAGTACAACCTAGTGGTTTGAATTGTAATTTAACATGTGCATTAGTCGTTCGGACTTCTGGTTTTATCACTCATGGCATGTTTTTATGACGAGTGTTTCTGAATTATGGGTCTCCCCATCTCAGTTACGTCATTTACATTGAGTGTGTTTAAAAAAAAACGATTAGTTATTGCATGCAATTGATAAATTATTATTTAGCCACTCTGGTCTAAATTAGTTAGATGAAAACAACAGTTATGAAAATGCACACACACACACAAGTGACACACGTATAACCAATGAAAGGTCAGTCTGGGGTATATAAATATTATGACTAGAGGAAATAACGCGCTTGCTTCATTTGTTTCGTGAAATGCATCTGATGAAGATCTTCGGTAATGAAGATCGAAATATCATAGAAAAAGAAAATTACTGGAACAATGAAAGCTGCGTTAGTCAAAACGCAGATCAGGTAATTATTCAAGTATATTGCGGGAAACTTGGCAGCAATTATAGTTCGGCAAAATTTAGATTACATTACATTTCCAGGTGCATAGCCTGTCTCATGCATGGACAGATGGATTTTCACTGGTCCCGCCACTCTGAATCCGTCCACAAATATACTGTCCGAAAATGGTTTTGAACCATGTTTTTTTCCAAATTTTCCAGACGTTTCAGAACTTCGCTTCTAATTCCTGCATCAAGGTTGACACCATACGCACAGAAAGAACAACCTAATGATCTACGAATGCGATCAATTGGCCCGCAATAGACTACTGGGGAAACAACTCGAAAGATGACAGCGCTGCGCAACGGATAGTATCCTTTACTCAAGAATATCAGTTTTCAAAACGTAAAAAG
Source organism: Eudiplozoon nipponicum (assembly GCA_029291075.1). Taxonomy (NCBI): domain Eukaryota; kingdom Metazoa; phylum Platyhelminthes; class Monogenea; order Mazocraeidea; family Diplozoidae; genus Eudiplozoon; species Eudiplozoon nipponicum. The sequence continues at coordinate 1,866 of JAQBSW010009357.1, forward strand.
GAAAATCAACCACTAGGAACAAACATTCATAGATATTTAGGCCTCAGTTGAGAACTTCTAAAATTAATTAGCAAGCGTCAACCCAAACGAATTTAATGCAGAACGGTTCAAAGCGGAAATAGAGAGCGAAACAGAGCAATGTCGGATGAACTTCAATTGAAACCAAAATCTCACAAAGAGACGTAGATTTACTTAGAGCTGTTCAGATTGATAGAAGCATGCGACTCGCTACAACAGACAAAGGATCGCGAACTGGCATTCTAACAACTGATGCTTATAACTCAGCTATGAGAGAAATAGCTGACCAAGTAGAAGTACTTTACTTTACTTTACTGCGGCTGACTCCTTTTGGAGGATAAGCCGGCTCCATTGATCATGGAGTTTCTTGGGAATTTGGTACAAGTGGTGTCCCCTCACCACTCGGGACCAAGTAGAAGAGTTAAATTTGTTTTCTTGCCAACAGTTTAGATTACACCAATAATAATTACAGCTGGTGTTCTAAATTGCGCGGCCCGATCTTCACATTAAGACTATCCACGGTTTTCTTTCTTGACAAGTCAACCAAGATTAGATCGTGCCTCATACCCAGTGGTTAGTACCAATGATATGAAAGCGTTCAGAGTGAGGGGACGAATCAGCGCCTAGCCGAAGACGAACTCAACGCGTAATAGAAAATAAGAACCAATCGGATCTTTATGGAACTGATAGTGCAAATCTAACACCCACGAAAGGAAATCGTGGATATTATAAATAGATTATTACACGGGTAATGATATCGTTTATTTTAATTAAGTCTGAAAACTTTAGATAACCATTTTCGGGAAGCCGTCACACAGCATAGAAAACTAGCAAAATTAAAACGTACAAATGCAATTGCATATAAACATCGTAAAATAAGCATACGCCAGGTGTGCACATTTACCTGATTTGTCACGAAGCACAGCATGAGCATCCGTAGGAAGCCATTCAATGTCCTGCAGAATACCAATGATGATCGGCACTTTGCGACGAGGCAGCGCGTTTCTAGACAACTAAAAAGAGGATGATCATTAAATGTACTACTTTATTTCCAGAAATAATCCTGCTTAAATGGTCAAATTCGCGAAGCCTATTTTGGTTATGCTTTGGCCACCACTCGGGACGTGGTGCTGCTCTCAGCCTGTTCAATTTTTTTTCGATACAGTCTTTGATGAGGTAACCAGAGTTCACCTCAGAGTGGTGAACAGTGATGATAATGGCGGCCGAGTTCTTCATCTTGAATAAAATAATCATGCTGTTCTGAACGCATCATAATAAATCGAACTCCAGAGAGGCATCAATTGTGCTCAAAACGTATCCATCCATTACAGTATGAAACATTACAAATTGTTATTATGGTCCGGAGCCTCAGCTCGTGTTAGATGCATGGCGTCCTCCGTCCAATGAAGCCTGACGTCCATTTAATATTGTAGAAGTCATGCATACCTGACACTTTTCTCCCGTTGATGCCTGAGCTACTCAATATAGAACGAAATTGTATTATAAATCTCAGGCATCAAGGGACGGAGGACGTCGTGTGCCACTATTCAAGACTTCTAAATTATTAAATGGGCATCAATCTTTATTGGACGGAGGATGCCGTGCACTTTGAGATGGTCACACTATAATGGAAGTACGGAGCAGACAACGTACTCATCATCGAACAATGTCGTCTAAAAATGGTAACTCAAGAATTGTGGCAGGTTGGCTCAGTGATTGGTGCACTAGATTCAAAAGCAGATGTGCCGAAATTCGAGCCCTGTCCGCGGAAAATTCCGGCCAGTACGTTATGAGTTCCTAACAAGGACGAAATCGATGCACGGAATGAATTGTCTCTTCCACATTACACAATACTTAGTTTATACTGACAAATTAATGTACATAATTGGTCAGATTTTTATATCAAGATCGCAACCTGGATTATAGTAATTGTTACAACCGCCAATTATAAGACACTCGATCTAAATTTAAAGTACGAAAAAAATGGCGATGCAGTCAGCGCCTTAGTATCGGAGCTAAATTCAGACTAGCATACACACACTGTACCCCCACCTATCAACGATTTTTTCCACATGTTTCAGTGACTAACTTAAGTTTATTCAACAATATAACATCAGGTATTTCTGGATCCCTTTATTTTGGAAATTCATACAGACATCAATGCATTGTATTTAAAAAACGATTAAGTTTGATGAAAAAATGTAAAATGCAATAAATGTGTCAATCAAGGCGAAAAATCGAATCCCATCACAAGTGCATAAAACATGATGTACAACCAATATCCCTCTACCGTAAAGCTCACATTGCCATAATTGTGCGTGTAGAGGTCTAGATCGCCTCGTTTCTTTGTGTTGCGCATTTCGATCTCAATTAGATTTTCCCCCTCATAAATTAATCTACTTATAAGAAATAATTTAATTTAATTAGAAATTTTGTCATGTATTATAAATTATGTTGTCCTCGTTTACTCATAGGTATATGGCATTGAAACGTCAATTATCCAAAGTTGCGGTATTTCTGTACGCTATTATGGAGATGATGATGACAAAACTTAAAAAATATGATATCAAAAAATCAACTACCTAAGCATTACAGCACAAAATCCAATAAGAATCCAAAATAATGCATATTACTTACCATACTTCGCAAATTCGCGATTGAATATTTATCTAGAAGGTTCCAAACTTGTGGGTCAGAGTCAACTTGGGCCCGTGACCATACAGCTGCTTCATCTGTAATAGCAGTGGGTGATTCACATTGCGTGCCAAGCTGATTGCTCAACAAATCTTGACTGTCTGGTAACGACAGAGGCGCAGAATCACTACTCGATTCGGAACGACACTTGCAATCGCTATTGCATGCACCATCACATTTTTGCCGTCGTTTTCCTAAAAATGATTCCACAGTGCTGGCCTCAACCTCTATCTGGTCACAGAGCTTTGAGTTTGTTTTCGCGAGCATACCTGACGACCACGATGGAGCATCTTCGAATGGCGGAAGCTAGTAATAAAATGTGATAAACACGTGTACTCTGGAAACAATTAATTAAAAGCTTACGCTCTAGCAAACCAGCCGTCTAATCAGCACAATGACGCGCAATGTCTACTAATTGCTAATGCTTCATCCTATCATTGCTGTATTAAATGCACGAGAACCCTAATCTGATCGCTTTTCGTATGCGTTTTTGCACGATTTCATTTTCCGTCTAGAATTCTTACTTTTTCGGTTTAGTCCTGCTACCTATAAGTAAATATTATAAACATGGCTACTCTGGAAACAATTACTTAAAAGCATACGCTCTAGCAATACTTCATGCCTAACTACACGGGCTAGGACTTACAGTACGCCTTTATCAATAACTATAAAATTGCCGAAAAACCTGTTTTCTACATGATGGAGATTCGTTTCTTTATATTTTCTAAGTGCCAATATGCTAGATAAACGATTCTTTGGAAATACAAATGAGAATTTTGTGCTGACCTCATGTGAAACAAAGGAAAATCTAGTTAAATATTTATTAAGCTACCCATTTTTTAAAAATAGTCTAATTTATATTTCCATGCATGTCATATTTAAACTAGCTTACGACGCCAAATGGGTTATTACAGATATTAAAATAATGCTAATATTTCTAAGTAACTCATCAGGACAAAAAGTGGAACATGAACATCAAGAGCATTGTAGCAATGAATAATACTGCAATTTCAGATTTCATTAACTTTAGTAAGTCAGAAGATGACGGAATTAATGTAACCTGTTCACCAATACCTCCTATTTCATTTTATCGATATTATTCACCATATAACCGTTTTTCCAAGCTAATTCAGTAATAACACCAGTTTGGTTATATCTGTTAAACTTTAAAACTCCACAACTTCCTCGATACTCCAATATTCAGTCACACTTACTGTTGCGTTTTGACCTTCATTGATCATCACCAGAGTACGACAACAAACTAACTAGCGAGAATCGAACCGCAATACACATATATTGATAAAAATTAGATATGCAGCTCGCACCTATATTGATCTCGCATACATTGTATATAACTGAAAATGTAAGCTGCACAAATTCTTAATAGTAAATTTTTGCAGCTTTTGCCACGTATATTTAAGAAATTCAATATTGTTCGAAACTGGTGTTACCAACACCCACGCATTCCTTGCTTGTTCGATTGAAAAGCATATTTAAATGGAGGTAAGCAGAGGAATTATTTATTAAAACCGTCAGATTAAAAAATACAGGACCAATTAAACAATCAATGATTGTGTAGGCGGTGGTAAAAGTTATCTATTATATGTGAGGTTGATACAAAAACCATTCTTTAACCAGTCGCACAACATACGTTGTGCGACTCGTCGCCATCATTTACAGTTTCGCTAATTTATTAACTTATCGGACCTGCTGTACGAATAATTCGCAACAAACATCAACTATTAATTGATGTGAATGCCTTTACTATCTCATCGGACATTCCGTTCCAAAAGGGATTTAAGATCGAACTTTAGACTACGGTTAATTTGACGTCTTACAATTATACGAGTATTATATTAAGTCGAGATAGCCGATTTTTTGTACCTATTTTACAGATTCTCCATAGACTTTAATCAAGCCTAATGCTTATTTCAATGTGCACCTCCAATGCCATATACAGAAATACCTGCGTTGTCCATAGTAGAACCTATCTTCGTTCAAAGTAAATTCTAATTTTCGCTATCAAGAATGGTCAACTTTGACTTGAGAATGTCTTCATATTTTGTCGGAAAAACAGTTGTTAGAGTTCGCTTACATCTACCTGAGTTTATTTTAATTTATTTTTCCGGACGACCTGAGTGAAAATCTACAACGGATAAGAGTATGGTCTGGGTGAACATGTGTTCCCAAACGCACGACAATCCTGGATGCAAAAACACCATCTCATTGCTATTTCATCTATTTAAGTTCACTGTTTCCCAAGGGCTGAAGGGCGCCACACAGCACAATGCCTTAAAATATGTCTTAATATTATGCTACTTATATAGGAGCCAAATTTTGTGCAAATATTAAAAAAAAGTTCACCATTATCTTTGCACTTTGAGGTTAAAATGTATCTTCCACTAAAATTAAATTGGGCGTCACTAAAGCGTCCACTTTGAGCATTCATGTCAGCAATAAACTATATACTATACATGGACTTCTTGTTCTACTTAGTAAAGAGTTAAAGTCTGGGTAAAAATGCGTACTTTCTGTAGTCTGTGCTACAATCGTTGAGAGCATACGCAGGTACAACAAAGAGGCAACGCTGAATAAGCTTTTTGACATTGATTTTACGAGATTTATTGAAGCGCGCCGCACAGTCGGCTGTTTACAGAGATCAATTCAGTTAAACTTGCTTCAACTCGTGAGCTAAAGACAATACCGACGTCCAATTTACCGTCTTGAGAAAACTCCGTGAAACCAGAATTTTGAAGCCAATAACGCGTAGATAAAGATGGTGCACACAATTCTTTAATGCTCGCAGAGTACTGATTTCTGGTTTCAGATACGAAACATATATTGATTTCTAATTTATCCAACTTACGTGCAAGAGCTTCATATTGTCTAGTTTGTTTTAATGCTCACATATTAAACGAACAACAGTTGATTTAAACTACTTTCAATACTTGGCAATCCGATATTGGGCTCAGTTATATGATCACATCCAACACATTTACAGCATCTTAAAGAGGCAGAATTTGATATAAAGCTGTCTATAGTAGCTTAATTTTGCTTTTCCACTCTGCATGAATTATCATATATGGCGACTTTTTTCATCCGACGAGACAGTCGACGCAGTATGAATACATTATAGTTCGCATTGCTCATGGTTATATGTGGGCTGTCAAAAACACTATGTCGCCCATTCCTAGTTTGGATTATTTATATTCGGAGTTTTCCTTCTGTTAGATAATCTGCTAAACAAGGCTGATGAGCACTTTCTGCACAAATGGTAGTGGCCCAAGTTCCCTTCTTCGGCCGAAACCTGACTTTTGCATCTGGCACGCTTGCATAAATCCGGAGGCATTTTTTTTATCAATAAAGCATCTTATATGGCTAACTCATATCTGTTATTGTATTTGGTAATTATCTTGAATGCTACGTCTGGAGAACATACGTGTGAGGTTTCAAAAAAAATGTTGCGCAATTACAGACGTTTATTTACCATTTGATATAAAGCAGGTACCAAGATTAAAGAACATTGGAACATAAACGCTTGTTATAAATCAAACAGTGAATATACGTCTGCAATTGAGCAACATATTGTTGAAACCCCACACGTGTGTTCATCAGACGTAACATTTAAGATTATTGATAAATGCAATATCAGAAATGACTCAGTCATATACGAAGCTTTATGGATAGACTGCAGCCGGATTACTGCAAGCAGAAAAGCATGTTCTGGCATTGAGTTTTGACCGGAGGCGATGCACGCAATTGAATAGTTGTTTCCTTACTTAGCACTCTCTCCACATTCATATTTTCTGTCTTGTGGATTTAAGAATAAAAGCAAATTTTAAAAGATTATAACTCACATCTCGTGCAGATGAACGTGTAAGCGACGGTTTAGTCTCTACCTAAATATGTGTTAACTATGACAGGCAATAACTCACTGGTTTTGGCAACATTCCTGCTGGACCAGGCAATGATCTTTTCAAACGAAACTGCTCTAAAAAGCATAAATTAAAAAGTTTAAGAACGAAAACAATTATCTTTAGAAGAAGCTCCTACAGACTAGCATAAATCTGCACGAGAGCCAGATTGCTTAAATTTATAAATATGAGGTGATCATGCTCGCAAACACTTTTCTATCAGACACGCGGCAGATGGAGATCAACCCAGGATTAGCAGCATCTTAGCATCTCTGAATTGTCAACTCCGACCAGTTGTGTTATCAGATGTCAATCTATTAACACAGTACGGGTGCTTCAAGTTACTACAGCGGAGTTCGCCAAGTACTTACGAAATATCCTCAGTCCACTTCCCATTGCGAGCGGCGTAGTTATGTGACAAATGACTTTTTACCTTGTTACGAGACGAACATCGAAACACATTTGATAAAGTGACAGAGACCTACAGTCTAATAAAATAGCCTAGAGCCGATGGTATATTTTCTGAGTGTTTAAATCCAACAAAATAAAGATTTAAAAGGATCCACAAAAGCTGCCTGCCGCAATCTGTAGAAAGAACACGTCCTCGGTGATAAAATTTTTCTCGTCATCATTATCATTATCAAGGACAGCAATGCAACAGCTGTTATTAAATAATGCTTCACTGCCATATAACCATGCGAAAAGAATTTTTTTAAATAACTTTTTTTGAATAATTTCAATACAAAAATATTATAGGAGAGGGATTGATGGATGAGTGGATATAGTTCAGATGGGGATATTTACCAACATAACGCACAAAAAATGAAGCAGCCTTGATCTCTACACTACACCATTCTGGTCAAGTCAGTTTTTAGACATGCCTATATCAGTAATTCAGCTTCGTATTGGCTTTCACTGTATCGTTGCATAAGCCCGCCTGAACATCGCAGCTAATTCTGCCCAACTAAGAGAAGAATGTTAAGTTAATTCTGCGATAAATCTCCAACAAGAACGCACTTAAGCTCGATTCGATGCCGCACTGCTCAGGATTTCCAACTAAGAAGTATGATGCGTATGTGGAATTCATTCTGGCAGATGAACGGGCCATATGCTATCCAATTTGACCTTAGCTGTTGCATTTAGCTGCTTCTGTCATGTCAAGAATTAATCTATTTGTTTCGTGCGTCAATTTGTCGTTGGCTGAGAATACTACTCTACAGGTTAGACGAATTGAAGATATACGTAAAATGCGCTCGAGCCAGCGCAGTTGATGGGGCCTTTTTTGTTTGTCAAACGATACAAAATACGTATGTTGATGTCAACGATGCTTATTCACTGTTGGCAACCTATATATATTTCAAACAACGGTGGTTGCCCTAATGTAAGCCTATAAAATCTTGCACTCTCAAGAGCTCAGTTTCACAAACAAATAATAAAACTAAACCAACATAGGACCTTTAAGATAGAATGAGATACTCACGTTTAACTAGATTTGTGTGTGTTGATGCGTACAATATTTCAAATTAAATAGACATGTGATTTTTAAGGGGACATTGAATAAAGCATATCGATCGACCGAATCCAATCAACACTTAAAGTCTATATAGACAGCTCTCGAGTGACTAAAATATATCTTTATCATGACAAGTAAAACTTATAATGATTACATACTGCATTGACGTCGCGTAGTATAAAAAGGGTCGCCTTAACTGCTGAGCCGCACAGGGTGGATAAGCGAAATCGGGCTACTGCAGGCAACTTTATCTCCGATTCTGCCTCCTTCCCTTTTCCTTCCTCTTCTCAATCTAACAATAACACTCTTTTAGATACTATGAATTTGGTTGGTTTAGATCAGAACAATGAGCCCATTACCAAGTTCGCAAATATCGAAAATGATTCTAGAAGAAGGTCATTCATTAAAACTAGGTTGTGTTTTAATGTGCGAACATAAAAACAACATGGACAACAAGAATCTACTGCTCGTACGTTGGATAAATTAGAATTCGACATATGTTGCGTATCTGAAACCAGAATACAGGATCCTACGTGCATTACAGAACTGGTTGCACCATCCCTATCTAGGCGTTATTGGCCTCGAACATGTGGTTCCACAGAGTTCTCTCAAGCCGGTAAATGGGGCGTTGGTATTGCTCTTAGCGCACAAGCTGAAGCTTGCTTAATTGATTTGATCCCTTTAAATAATCGATTTTGTGCGGCACGTTCAAATACATCTACTCAAATCAAAGCAAAAACCGTTATCACCATTGCCTCTTCGTTGTATCTGCATAAGCTCCTAACGATTGCAGTACAAAAGAAAGCAAGGACGCTTTTTACTCCGAATTAAGCTCCTTACTAAGTAAAGCACGAAGTTCCGATATAGTTCTGGTTATGGGTGATATGAATGCCAAAGTTGGGCGCTTAAGTAACACATAATTTCATTCAGGTGGAAGATGCATCCTAAACTCGATGCGCAATGATAATGGTGAACGGCTTCTGGATGGCTGCGCTGAACATAGACTATATTTAAGTAGTACAAACTTCAGACGTAGTGTTAGACATTGTGCTACATGGCGTCCTCCAGCACCCAGACAACGGTGGACTCAAATAGATCATGTAGCAGTTAGGTATAGATGGCGTGGTTGCATCCAGGATTTTCATTCTTTTTGAACACTTATGTCGACTCGGAAATTGCACTTATCCGCTGTAGATTTTCATTAAAATTTTCCGGGAAATAATTAAGAATAAACCGTAATTGATGTAGGCAAACTTGAATAACATACAAGAGAAGAACAGGCCGGATTCCGCACAGGAAAAGGTTGTATATATACTATTTTTACGTTAAGGTAAGTTCTCGTACAGAGAAATTTATATCACTGTCCCACAATAGCCGTTTTCTAGACTTCAAGCGTGCATTTGATTCGGTAGATCGCAATGTTTTATTCCATATCTTGTCTAAAAGCGGTGTGCTCACAAAATTTGCTAATATTATACGAGCTCTCTACACAAATACTTCTGGTTGCGTTAAGGTCTACAACGAATTAACACATAACTTTACAACCAGCAGTTCTGTTCGTCAAGGTTTTCCACTTTCACCAGTTTTGTTTAACTTTGTAATCGATGCTATTATGAACAACACTCCCACACATTCAGGATGCTTGAGGGCTCTCGGGAGATAAACTAGTCGAACTTGACTTTGCGGAGGATATCGTACTATTATTTAACAATCAGGATACTGGTATGTATTAGGTGTTGCGAACCTAGTAACAAATTAACTCAATTGTGACCAGAAGGATAAACCAAAGGCAGCATGAACGGAAAGTATAATCTCATGCACATTTGTTTCGTGCTTACTTGCATACGTGCATATATATTAGTTCTCCGCAACAAACAGTATTTAACTGTTATATATGGAATTGAACGATGTCATGCTTATCGCGAAATGTGATAACTGATATCGATCAAGGCAAGAGCGTTTGGATTTACTGGAGTAACAGGTGTTCAAAAATAGTTGTAATTCTCAATTTCGGTGAACAATAGCATAGATTGATATCCATCATGTTGGTACCATGTACCGACTCGGAAACCATAGTGTTAGTACCATGTACTGTTTCGGAACTATTATGTTTGTAACACAATAGCCTTAATGTTAGTATCCTTTACAGACTGGGTTTATATATTACTGCAGGTTTATACATTCGTCTAGGAGATTGTACCGTCCTATTATCCCACATTCCTCACCCAAATATATAGTTGTTAAAGGGCGTAAAATCGGCTCCTACTGATTAGACGCCAGTAAGCATGAAACGAATGTGCATGAGATTAAACTTTCTGTTCATTCTGCCTTTGGTTTATCCTTCTTGTCACAATTGAACCACTAGGTTCGCAACACCTAATGCATACTTGCATTAATATTAGTTCTCCACAACAAGCAGTATTTGATCAGGATGCTGCCCAGGCCACCTTGAATAGATTAACAGACGTTGTTCCGTCTTTCGGTATGAAATTCGCACCATCTAAATGTAATATACTGTTACAGGATAACTCACCACTCACTCCAACGTTGCGACTGCAGAATGAAGATCTAGATATAGTCGACAGGTTTACATATCTTGGGGCTCTATCAATAACGTAGGCAATATATCCGAAGAGGCGATAATACGAATCGCGAACCTTTCTCGAAACTTATTTATTTATGGAGAAACGCGAGTATCTCACTTGTCTTAAAGGTCGTGTTTACAATGCATCTGTACGCGCAGTCTTACTATACGTTAATGAAACTTGGCCTCTTAGAGTTGATGATTTGAGACGCTTACAGGCATTCGATCATCGATGTTTGATAAGTATAGCACATGTAGGTTACCAACAACGAATAACTAACGTTGATATCCGCAGACGTATTTTGGGATCTGATAATAAATGCTCGTCGTTAGAAAAACAAATAAGGCTCCATCAACTTCGTTGGCTCTGTCACGTTTTGCGTATGCCCTCATTTCGATTTCCCAATAGAGCTCTGTTCTCTCATCCAGCACCAAATTAGCGTGAGAAACAAGGTAGGCAGATTCTGATATGGCAGAAACAATGGAAGTCACTTACATCCAAATTGGGTCGTATAGGACCCACTCATCTGCCAGGATGGGGTCCTCGTGCGCATCATAGTTCTTGGTTAGAAACCCTTAGCGATGTGGCATTAAATCGAGCTCAATGGCGAACTTGTTGCCGATGGCTAGTAGAATCAACTTCGTAACTTTCTTTTCTTAGTAGGGCAAAGTTAGCTGTGAGGTTTGGTTTGTTTATGACGTGATACATAGAAATCCGCAAGGAAGCTGTATTACTGATGGTTATATATTGCTGATGTTGCCTTGCCCGAATGCTAACTTTGCCATAATGGTGTTGTGGAGAGGTTTAGTTTGCCTCATTTATGTGAGTTATCCTGATAAATTTACTCATAGTACCTGGGTATTCTCTCTCACTTCCTCGCTTAAATTTCACTAATAATTTGTCTAAATTCATTTATATAATTTTTGCACTCCTTATGATTATGTGGCATGGAAACATTACTCACTTCGACTTTTGTAAAGCTTGACATTATGATGATGATCTGTACTTGTTTAAGTAACTAAAATTATGAAAAATTACTATCTATTGACATCGTTCAGGTCGGAATCCGGCTTTTTGTTCTCTAGTATGAGATTAACGCGAAATGTTCAGGCAGCGATTAAACAAAGAATGTTACAGAACCGTATTTAGTACCTAAATAAAATTCAAAAGAAACATGTTGCGCGACAGTGAATAGACCATTTACCCGATTATTGGGTTGCGATGTGATTTGTTTGCATCCACTGTCTTCATGATTTCTCCAGAATTTTCGATATCCAGATATGGATATCATTTCAATGGAAAGCACATCACCTACTAACAACAAGTATAAATCGGGTAGTTTAAACTAAAATTTCCACTTGACATATTGATCGTCAACTTAGTAGGTGATGTGATTTCCATTGAAAAATATATCCATATCCAGATATCGAAAATTCTGGAGAAATCAGGAAGACAGCGGATGCAAACAAATCGGATCGCAACCCGATAATCAGGTAAAAGAATGTTAAAAAACTTACTACAATATTTTTACACATCTTTTAATAAGCCGGTGATAATTTAAAATATCCAAGCGAAGTTTTTAATTAAATCTCATAATGAATTCTCTAATTCCACACAGATTTCTGTTCTCAAAACTCATTTCAGTATACAAAAAAATTGTCAAGCAACGCGCCAAACAGCATCAGGGCATTATAAATCTAGGACAATCATTACAAGCATGAGAATCAACGTAACTAGATTTCTGGAAACTTACATATTCAGTATCAATATACATGTCAACTCACAATTAAAAGGAATAATTATGCACTATTGAGTGAAAAAGTGATTAGCTATCGCTTAACGATAACGATAACAGTGGGGCTGGTAAAAGTCATGACAGGTGCTTTCAATAAATTTATGTCGGTTCTTCGTGGAGACAAACAGGGTGTAAATGACAAGGATATAATCGATTACAACAGAAGTTCGTGAAGAATCAGGAAACCACGTAAACGTATTGCCAAAATCAATATTCTAACGACCGGAGTGGCTTGCTTGTGGATTTCTATAATTCTCTCATTTTAAACGGAAATCGGGTTTCATTTTGTTTTTATATTTAGATTCTCACGATTTCTTGTTTGATTTCATTTCTGGGATACATTTGGAACTTCATTACCCAATTTTCTTGGAATTTACTCACATATCCCAAGGACCTACTTTTAGCTCATTTGATTTTTCCGTTTCCTATAGACATTTTACCCACTTTTTCTCTCTCGTCGTAATCTACACTACATCTGCTTTTTTATCTCACTCCACCATGAACCACATTTTATCGCCAGCCCCCATTACCCCGTTCTTAACCCAAAAGCTAATCTCCAAATTTGCTGACCACCAGCAACAAATGGCTGATGTCACAGGATAACTTGGCGCTCTAACTGGCAACCTTTCGTTCTCTACCCTGCAACCACACCTACTGCGTCAGGTGGACAAGTTTTTGAACGGTGTAGCGAGGGAGGTTGCCTTGCGAAACCACAGTAAGCGCAACCTCTTTCTGTCTCCACGCTCCCTCTCTCTCAAAGGACGATCTGGTCTCTGTCCTCATCAGACAACTGACGAATAACTTCAACCATCTCAAAAGAGGTATCTTCGGACATAGGTCGCGCTTTTGTGCTTTCAATCAAAAGACTGTCTGACAACGACCTTAGTAATCTCAAACCGCAATCACCGTCTGCCAAAGTCAAATTAAAGAGTGACTGCACGCTACTACAAAGGACAATAGAGAAAGCTCAGACCCCTTCGCCAGACACCACACCCTCTCCTGAAGCTAGTCACGCCTTTCCGGGCTGGAGCAATCCAAAGAAACGCCGCTCACTTTACGGCGGCATCCTCGGCGACGACCCTTCCTGCTGACCTCCTCCCGGTTTTAAAGGCTTTCCTTCACCAATAGTCTATACACAACGACCGTTCTCCCCCACAATCTCAAGCTTTACCACGTCGTCGTGGCCGACCACGCCGCGTACTTACTTACTTTACTTTACTGCGGCTGACTCTTTTTGGAGGATAAGCCGGCTCCACATTCCATGGAGTTTCTTGGGAATTTGGTACAAGTGGTGTCCCCTTACAACTCCGCGTAGTCCCCAAATAACGGACCCTCTCCCCTTTCTCCTCTGCCAGACCCACATCCGCACGTCATGTCACTTTCACGACCGGTCCAGAGGTCCAGAAGCCGACAAAACGTAAGATGCCCAAGGCCATGCGGGATATCGATTCAGCCCCATCAACTTCAATACCCTCTTCAGACAGCCACATCGATCCCACCCTGATCAGGTCCTGTCCCCTCCCACCCCACCAACGCCGCTCCAGAGCGTCCCTTCGTGCCTAGATAACTCGACTTCTTTATGACTTCAAATTCTCCAATTGCCTCACCCACCCGACAAGTGGGACAAAGGAGATCCAGACAGACTTTGACCACTCCATTCTCGTCAACAAGCGGTTAGTCACCTTCATCAGCCCTCGATCTCGCTCCGGCTGCCAGCGGAAAGCTCCCGCCTGCTTCTCCTCCCCGGTCTAACCATCTTTCTCACATATCACCCTCAACAATTCCTATCAACTGTAAATCGCTTACGCCAAAAATCAAACAACTGGGAGCATTTCTGTCATCTAACGAGCTAGTGACAGAACTGTCGGTCGAGGGGGCGGGCTGCCTGCATATACCCGACTCTCTCTCATGCCCAAATGTTTGTCTACATCGAACTCACTAGGAGTAGAATTTTCTCGTTTCAGCTACTGATCCTTAACCAAAGTGTATCTATCTATGTTGTCTACAAACCCCCAATCTGTCAATCATCGACGACACTCGCGGGGCTCAATTTTTGTCCATTTTTTCTCTCGACACTCCAATAGTTACGTCGTTGTGGGCGATCTTAACCTCCCACTGGTAAACTGGAATAATCTAACTTCTGAAAGTCACCCGCTGCTTCGGCCCTCCGCGGATAACCGGCTAAATCAACTTGTGCACTTCCCTACCTGAGAGAACGACCAACTTGACTTGTCCAATTTAATTCTGCCACCTCTATTCAACACATACACGCGACGAACAAGCTGAAACCTTATGGCACGCGACAACCTTGCACGCAACTCTAAATTACGCACATAATCACTTACTCGCGCTGCCACACTGCGACGTATCGATGAGCACATTCAACAGGTTATCAACAAACAACCACTCAATATCGAGAGACGCATCCGTACGGAACCTAACTCCCGGATAAAGTTCGCAGTCAGCAAACACCAATTGCTACAAAAGTCCAAAACGTCATATATAAACCTTTCTCGGTCGAACGACTCCTGCATTGCTGACGATTATTTAAATTATCTCCACTGCTCCCAACCCGCCTGCTGAGATGCTAGACAACGGAGAAGTTGATAATCTACGCTGGTTCAACGCTGCACCGGTTTCCGTCGCCCAAGCAATGAAAGACATCAAATCAAATATGGTCATCATAATAGCACTTATTGGCTGGAATCTCTTCTCTCTGGTTGCCGATGTTATCAACCGATGCCTCGAAACTACGTAACTTCCCCCGGAATGGCTTAATTCGACGATCTCTCCTATCCCAAAAAATGGCACTTCGTCGATCTCCTCATCCGAAGATCTCCGCCCAATTACTATCGTCCCTTCTTTCACTAAAGTCTTCGACAGGATCTTATACAACCTAGTCTACCCTTTCGATAAGTCTCAGGACAACTTCTAACTCCTAGACGATCAACGTGACTTCTTGAATGGCCGCTCCTCCTCCACCAATTTAGTAAGTGTCCTTAGTCACTGCTACTCATCTTTGTCCAAAGGTCATGAATGCACTCTCCTCTTTCTAGATATATCCATGGCTTTTGATTCTTTGTCATTTTCCGCAATTAAATCCGCCATGTTGAGCAATGGTATCTGCGACAACGTCGTTATTCTTATAAGTTATTATTTCCGAAAAAGTTGCGCAACTGTAAAAGTCGGAAATAGTCACTCGAGGCCAGCCCTTATCCGATCTTGAGTTCCCCAGTGCTCCGTACTTGGTCCTATTCTTTTCAACCTTATACTCACGCAGGTACAGGTTGAGGACAACCTTTTCAAGCTGTTTAAATATGCGGATGACATGGTCATAATATCCAGTAACCCCACAGCATCCAACCCTTCCTTATCCCTTATAACAGAGCTTTTATCCTCCTCCAATCGCAACTTATCAATACCGGTCTCAAACTATACCCCGCCAAGACTCGTCTGATGAAACTCTCCTCCGACCCATTATGTTCTCTTCCGGATGCAAACTATCCCCTTGATATTGAAATAATAGGTTCGACCAAGCACCTTGGTATATATTTTTCAAAATCTCTAGACTTCTCTACACACCTTACACACACTACTTTTAAAATCCTCAAAATTGGCCTGCTTGATCTGCCTCAAGACTAACAACCCTACTCTCCAACTCACGCTATTCAAAGTCTACGTCATACTCCTCATTTCATATGCTACCGAATTCTATTGTCCTCTCACTCAAGCCTCCCCGTACGCCATCGAACAGATCTCCTGATTTCCAAAGCGAGACCCCCTCCCAGCCAAAATTATCGGCAACGCCTACTCCTGGTCAACCTTCTTCCGCTTTGGTTCACCCGTCACCTACGAGTCATTTCTTTTATTCATAATATCACAGCTTGCCTATCACTGTCCAACTTCGCTCACCCAAGTCACCACTACACCACACGCTCTAGCAACTCTTCAATCCAATCCAATCAAACTCCCAATATATTTAGCAAAATCTTTTTTCCAAAGGTACTAGTTCTTTAAACGCTCTTCCCACGGAAATATAGCTCCTATCCCAGCACGAATTTAAAAAGGCGGCCCACAATTACTTCTTCAGCAAATGCTTATGCGAGACGACCGATTGTAAGCGCAATTAGTTCCTTCTCAAACCATACCACTTCTTTCATCCACAGGCTTTCGCATGTTACTAGTCTCCGAGGATGAAGTCCCTTCTGGCTTACCACCAATTTCCACTTTTCCCCTCTAATTTCACTCTTGACTCCCCGATACCATTTCTATTCTCATATTTTCGTTCTCCCGCATCGAAATAGTGAATACTTTACCACATTTTGCTCAACTAATTCTTTTCCTTTTCGCTTCATCGAACGATCAGAAACTCGAAAAGTCTACTGAACTACCGGACGGTTCACATCGGTCACTGATTCCCCCTCGCCTGCCATCGGTCATAACTTCGCTCAACGGAAGCCAGTGAACCCTGCACGAGACACAAGCTTCAATCTAGTCAATACTACCCTACAGAAATTCAATATCCACGACAAATAACGGTCGGTCGACTTCTGCCACCGGCCCGCCATCACATTCGAACTCACGCTCAAATTCAACCGTCCGAAACCAGCCTACCTCGCATTGATGTTCGGACCTTAATGGATTGTTCTCCAGTTGATCCTATCTAGTCAAATGGAATCTATCTTTTTCATCAGATCGAACTATCATGAAGTTGATGAAAGCACTTCTCTTCCTCAACTCCTACCTCCACTGTGGTTAAATACTTTGCTAGTCACAATTTCATTCATCTCTACATATCCTGCCTTTGATTTGTTATTTCAATGGTTGGGCCTGTTGGCCTTTGTTGCAAAATAAATGTATTACTATTATTAGAATCAGGTGTTTTTCTAAGTTCAGTAAATAACAATTTTTAAAAAACGTATAATAAGGAGGATTTCCATAAAGACCTTTTCGTAATTGATCGTAAATATATGAAAGTTTCCAGTATGCATTTAAAAGTAAATGTAGCTCTTACTTTAATTATTACTTACTATTAGGAAGAAGCATATTCAATGGTGTATTATTATAAGAGCCTTCTCCGGATATGCTTTGAAGGCGAAATTTGAACTGAGGAAAATCCTAATACCATAAAACAAAATAAAATATATCAACAGCTGCGAGATCAGTCATTTGCGACTAAGTAAATTTAAATACATTCAAAATTATCTCATTAATGGGATAATATAAGCAAACGTAAAAGCGATTTTACTTAATCACAAAATAATATGATTTGTTTTAATTTAAAAAAACAACAAACCAATACATATAGTAATTATTCAACGCTACCACATAACTTTAAATTGGAAATTATTTAAAGCGCAAAAATTTGAATATATGCAATGTACAAACCGATAACTCAAAATATAAAATTTAAACTGTTCGGGATACAATTAATTCGCCAACATTTTGTTAATAATATAATGGCTTGTGTAACGACACAAATCAATCGCCGACATATTGCGTAAATTAAATTCAAATTTATTTACGTTGCACCAATGAGAAAAAAGCAAAATTGCCGTTTAACCACGTTTAACCACGTTTAACCAATAGTATGCAAGTAGACATATTGCATGCTATTTAAGCACGGTAATTTACCATGCAAGTCAGTTGTGGCATTTGCCTTCTACCTGCTTCACGCGTGTGCGTTCTGTCGGCTGTCAATACCTACGCTGGTGATTTGATAGTTTCACCAACAACTAACTACATCCGTGACTCATCTTGTTGCGGGATACCGGAGAGACGAGCCAATTGAATGCAGGACCTACAGGAGGCCATCCACATCGTGAGTACAGCTCAACCACGGGAGCGACAGCTCAACCAGAGTCCACCCAAGGCACTAGGACATCTTCAACCTCTGAAGACTTCAAGCGAACGCATTACCAGGCCCTCTTAAGGGCCCCCATATCAGTAACTAATCTCTATTCAGAGCACCTTAACCGAGTTTGTAACGTCGTACGGCATTTACTTGAAGCCGGGGCGTTTACAAAATTGGCGACCGCGCCAGGATATTGATTATTGTTCTGATTTTTTTGGTATAAATAAAATTGACTTCCTTTTTCATCTATTTGGGATAAATAGATTGACATTTGTGTTTTCTTTACCCTGATCGTGGTTTTCTGGGAAATCTGTTGGGTATATATTCGTGGATTTGTGGGGATAATTATAATACATTGTCATCAAAGGCCAACGGGGCCTCTGTTTAACTTTCCTACGTACGAAACGGCACCGTACGTACTCGTCAAACTCAATTTCGGATTTTTGGAAACAGTGACTTTTTTGTTCTGCGCTCACTCAACTGTGGAAGCTGTTTGTGGGTAAGCGTTTCGTTAAAGTTTATTTATACATTTTCATATTGCTTATAAATTTATGCTTTTAAGATCCCGTAAGATTGTTAAAATGTCAGGTCCAATTTTAGATATTGATGTTCCTGTTTGGGATGGAGATAGTGAGCTATTTTTTATGCGCGTAGACTCCGCTTTCTCCCCGTTTCCTGATTATGACAGTCATCAAAAACTGTCGAAGGTTTTTGCTAAACTACCTTCTGAATTGCAGCGACGGATTTATCCTAAGCTTGAGGCCATTAGGAAGCTACCTAATCCCATTTTGGGCCTACAAAACGAGGTAGAATCCTTGCTTGGACCCACGGAAACTGAGCAGATAATAAACAAATATGCGCAGTTAGATATGCCAAATCTTGGCCCCATAGAAATACTGAGGGAATTACGGAAACGTTGGTATAAAACCAACATTTCTGACCATGAGGCTAAGGTTGTTTTTATTAACAATCTTCCCCAAACATTAAAACTCTTTGCCAGACAGCTCCCCAACACTCTCTCTATAGATGACTTATCTGAGAGATGTGAGTTAGAATATAGGGTTTTGGAACCCAAAGTGAATCCATCATCCTTTTCTTCACCCCCGCAAGATGATAGAATCTCCTCTTTAGAGAGAACAGTGGCGAACATGGCCAAAGTTCTAGAAGGATTGGCCATTACCAAATCCGAGATAAATCAAGTGAATGCTCGACCAAAATTCGTTTCCAAGTCAAATTATAATGGTAGGCGGCGATCGAGATCTCCGCAATCCTTTAATAAATATGCTCCAAAGAACTGGTGTTATAACCACCAGAAGTTTTTTATGCTTGCCAAGTTTGTCTTTGTCGTTCCGAAGAATTTCCGAATGAGTGTCAATTTCCACAGCTGACGGAGAGGACAACAGACCGCAGGCACAAGGGTGCATCAGTATCGGGAAACGTCTGGCGCAGGAAGTAGAAGACCGTACTTTCTGCACATCAACGGCATCAACGGCGCTACAGGGAAGAAGCCAACTACAATCCGACATCCCTGTCGACTCTTTTCGTCCACGCCGAATTTTTCACATAGAGAACCAAACGGACAACGCCGGTCGCAATCACCAGCCTACTTGTTTGCATGACCCGGCCAAACAGCCCAACGAACTTCTGCACCTTCTTGATTTCAAAACTGGCGAAGAGTTCATCGTAGACACAGGTGCGGCAGTCTCAGTTCTCAAAGGTGATTCAATGGCCGAGATGTCGCTAGGCGTTCTTCTCGCAACAGCTACAGGCGAGCCCATACCAACTTATGGCTGCCAATACCGCACACTCAACATAGGTCTACGACGTGAATTTTCCCACAACTTCATCATTGCCAAGGTCTCACATAATATAATAGGCCTTGATTTCCTTCTAAAATTTCGGCTCATTGTTGATCTTGCCAATCAAAAGATCATCGACCCCTCCACCGGACTTGAACAAAGCTTTTGGACACTTGCCTCCGAGCGTTTGGAGTTACAGGTCATTCAGCCAACCCCAGTGCATCATTCAGCAGAGATATCAGCAGCTCTTCGAAAATACAAATCGCTTTTCGATCTTAACAAGTCAGAGCTACGAGTCTCCAACACGATGCATCATATCGTCACAGAAGGACAACCTATTGCACTCAAGAAGCGACCACTGGCTCCTGCTAAGCTGAAAGCTGCCCAAGAAGAATTCTCAAGGCTTTTGGAAGAGGGAATCATCAGACCATCGAAAAGTTCATGGGCGTCACCACTGCACTTAGTATCAAAACCAAACGGATCGTACAGAGCCTGTGGAGACTACCGTAAGCTAAATTCAGTGACAAATCTGATGCATATCCTATTCCAAATATCAACACTTTACTTGAAAAACTCAACGGCAGCAATTTCTTCTCAGTGATTGACCTCAGACAAGCGTACCATCACATACCGGTAGCACCAGAGGATATCGAGAAAACTGCAGTCATCACTCCATTTGGCCTTTTTGAATATCTTTACATGCCTTTTGGACTTAAGTGTGCTACTCAGACATTTCAAAGATTCATAGACAACATACTTCGCGACGACTCTGCTTATTGTATGTCATATCTAGATGACATTATGGTATTCAGTCCAGATCTAGAATCTCATGCGAAACATCTACGAAATGTCCTCTCACGCTTATCCAACCACGGACTCAAGATCAACTGTGACAAGACGCAGATTGCAACTTCATCCGTCGACTTCTTAGGGCATCGTATCACGGCCCAAGGTATTCAACCGTTGCCGTCAAAGACGAATTCAATGAAGAATATCAAGTCACCAAGGACTTTGAGCGATTTGCAGAAAATCCTGGGAGTACTAAACTATTATCGCAAGTTCCTTCCAGGACTTTCAAAACAACTTTATCCTTTGTGCAGGCACCTGCGGAACCGAAAAGGACTTAGCAAGAATTCCATCATTGCTTGGTCATCCGAAGACGAGGAATTACTTCGACTTGCCATCAACTCGTTAGCAAATGCCACAATGCTAACGCATCCAGATTTCGAAAAGCCATTTCTACTCACGACAGATGCTTCTGAATTCGCTATTGGAGCCACTTTGGAACAAGAGATCGACGGAGTTCGGAAGCCTATCAGTTTCTACTCGCGTACTCTCCAACCAGTAGAAACGAGGTACGACACTTTCGGCCGAGAACTTCTCGCCATCCACGACGCAGTGCGCCATTTTATCAGCATCATTGGCAGTAGCAGATTTGTTGTTTTCACAGATCATGCACCACTAGTTAGCGCACTTCGAAACGCAACTTCATCTATCGCCAAGTACCCTGCCAGAGTGGAAAGACAGCTTTCTCGTCTAAGCGAATGGCAATTTGACGTCTTTCACGTCAAGGGCAAACAGAACTTCATTGCAGATGCCCTGTCCAGGCCAGACGTCTCTCTACAACCACCTTCGCCGTCACCATTCACTGTCAACTCCGTGGCACTCAGTGAACCTGCACTAACGCCAACTCTCCTGCGAACTGAACAACGCGGTGACATTCACATTCAAAGATCAATAGCCCGTCACCCAACCAAGTTCATATGCCGTCTGTGGGAAGGCTTACCAATTGTTTACTTCACGGGTACGCAGCCCAACAAGCCAGTTCTGCCGACCAGCCTTCAGAGAAAAGTTTTCGATTCAATTCACTCAATTTCTCACCCAGGAAGCCAAGCGACTGTCCGACTTCTTACAGATCGTTTCTGGGGTCACAGACTTAGGCAGAATGTTAAACGATGGGTCTCAGAGTGTGCAATTTGTCAGAAAAACAAGATCACACGACACACTCGTTCTAAGTTGCAACATTTTCGGTCTACTTCTCGCCTAGCCATCGTCCACATCGACATAGTTCATCTGACAAAGGTTCAAGGTTTCAGCTACCTTCTAACTATGATCGATAGATTTACACGGTGGCCTGCGGCATTACCTCTTGGCACCATTTCTGCAGACGAAGTAACTAACGGTTTTATCTCTGCATGGATATCCAATTATGGTGTTCCCAATGAGGTCATCACGGACAGAGGCACTTGCTTCTCATCTGATCGTTTCAAAACCACCTTGCGGTACATGGGATGCATCTTACGCCAGACGACTGCCTACCATCCCCAAGCTAATGGCATGGTAGAGAGAATGCATAGGGAACTCAAAGCAGCTTTAGCATCCTCGTCCATTAATGGCAACTGGGTCGATGCACTACCTTTAGTTCTGCTTGCCATGCGTTCCCGTACTCGTGAATCCATTAAAACGTCTGCGTCACAACTCTTGTATGGCATGGATCTACGCCTGCCTAGTCAGCTCCCACGTCTACTACCGGCACAAGATGACCCACAAGACGAAGCTACCCGCCTTCGACTTCATTTCGGTAACATGTCCGAACAGCAGCCGAGACACACGCCTCGTCCAGTCTTCGTTCACCCACAGCTCCACAGCTGCAAGAGAGTACTCGTTCGCAACAATAATGCTGTTGCACCACTACAACCAAAGTATCGCGGTCCTTACCCGATTTTGCTCAAACATCCAAAATACTTCATCATTATGCAAGGCGCTACACCGACATCAGTAAGCATAGACAGGTTGAAACCGTTTATCGAACCACCTGATCCTGAGAGCGTTCAACCTTCTACACACGTCTCAGGCTCCGTCTGCCCACAATCTCAATAACCTGCTTTGTATAACGCGTAATTAATTTTTTTAAAACATTAACATTAACTATAAAAATTTTTTTAACCTTTCGTTATTTTTAGTATTTGTCTCACGTGGCATAACCAGCTGTTCTTAGCTAACAATTGTGTAGCATTTTTGAACAGTTCTTTGGTATTATGCCATCTCTGAGGCAATGTTCGTGTACATATTTTTATGCAGTTACCTTTGATTTTAATGTATATATTTTTACATTATAATGTATTTCTCACACATGACATTACACTGCCTATTTTGGTATGACCAGCTACTTAGAGCTAACGCTTTCGTGTAGCAACACTAAGTAGTGATCAGCTTCATATCCTGGTCGTATACAAACACATTGAGAACGATCCAACCTGCTTAGGTTTTTATCTTAAACCTGGCAAATTCAGAGGCGATTTACCTCGAAATCTTCACGCTGCGGCTCCAAAAACTTACACTGCTCTATTTTGCCTCACGTGCTATGACCGACCACTAGAGCTAACAATTTGTGTAGAAATTCCTAGTGGTTACCTGGCATCATATCATTGTTGAAGCAACCAACAAGCATATTTAAGCCCAGCACTTATGGTTCATCATATTTTTGCTTAACTTGGTTCGAACTCTGTCATGCATTTCTTATCTAGCCTCGCAGAGAGGAATATTTTTTTCTTTTTTTTCAGAGAGGAAAGTGTTGTAACGACACAAATCAATCGCCGACATATTGCGTAAATTAAATTCAAATTTATTTACGTTGCACCAATGAGAAAAAAGCGAAATTGCCGTTTAACCACGTTTAACCAATAGTGTGCAAGTAGACATTGCATGCTATTTAAGCACGGTAATTTACCATGCAAGTCAGTTGTGGCATTTGCATTCTACCTGCTTCACGCGTGTGCGTTCTGTCGGCTGTCAATACCTACGCTGGTGATTTGATAGTTTCACCAACAACTAACTACATCCGTGACTCATCTTGTTGCGGGATACCGGAGAGACGAGCCAATTGAGTGCAGGACCTGCAGGACACCATCCACAACGCGATCACAGCTCAACCACGGGGTCTAGATGACTCAGCACTAGAACATTCTTCAACTCGAAGACAAGCGATTACCAGGCCCACTTGGTGGGGTTTCTATCAGTATTCGGCATTCAGAGACACCGAGTTTATACGAGCATTTACTAGAAGCCGGGGCGTTTACACTTGTAAACGCCCCGGCTTCAAGTAAATGCCGTACGACGTTACAAACTCGGTTAAAATGCTCTGAATAGAGATTTGTTACTGATAGTGCGGCCCTTAAGAGGGCCTGGTGGTGCGTTCTCCTGAATTATTCAGAGTGTGAAGATGTCCTAGAGCCTTGGGTGGACTCTGGTTGTTGTTGCTCCCGTTGTCGAGTTGTAATCACGATGTGGATAACGTCGTTCAGGTTCTGCAATTAATTGGCTCGTCTCGCTGGTTGTACCTCAAAAAGATGAGTCGCGGATGTAGCCAATTGTTCGTCAAACTATCAAATGACCAGCGTAGGTATTGACAGCCGACAGAACGCACACGCGTAACGCAAAGCAGAATGCAAATGCGACAACTGACTTGCATGGTAAATTGCCGTGCTTAAATAGCATGCCATAGTAATATATGTCTACTTGCACACTATTGGTTAAACGGCAAGTTTCGTTTTTTTCTCATTGGTGCAACGTAAATAAAATTGAATTTAATTTACGCAATATGTCGGCCATTAATTTGTGTCGTTACAACACTTTGAACGATCAGATAAGAAGCAAGTGCCCCTGCCCATGATGACCTCATTGGGAACACCATAATTGGATATCCATGCAGAGATGAAACCGTTAGTTACTTCGTCTGCAGAAATGGAGCCATGAGGTAATGCCGCAGGCCACCGTGTAAATCTATCGATCATAGTTAAAAGGTAGCTGAAACCTTGAACCTTCGTCAGATGAACTATGTCGATGTGGACGATGGCTAGGCGAGAAGTAGATCAAAAATGTTGCAATAGAACGAGTGTATCGTGTGATCTTGTTTTTCTGACAAAAAGCACACTCTGAGACCCATCGTTTAACATTGTGCCTAAGTCTGTGACCACAGAAACGATCTGTAAGAAGTCGGACAGTCGCTTGGCTTTCTGGGTGAGAAATTGAGTGAATTG
This sequence comes from Eudiplozoon nipponicum, assembly GCA_029291075.1. Lineage (NCBI taxonomy): Eukaryota > Metazoa > Platyhelminthes > Monogenea > Mazocraeidea > Diplozoidae > Eudiplozoon > Eudiplozoon nipponicum. The sequence continues at coordinate 27,077 of JAQBSW010009357.1, forward strand.
AATCGAAAACTTTTCTCTGAAGGCTGATCGGCAGAACTGGCTTGTTGGGCTGCATACCCGTGAAGTAAACAATAAGTAAGACTTCCCACAGACGGCATATGAACTTGGTTGGGTGACGGGCTATTGATCTTTGAATGTGAATGTCATCGCTTTGTTTAGTTCGCAGGAAAGTTGGCGTTAGTGCAGGTTCACTGAGTGCCACGGTGTTGACAGTGAATGGTGACGGCGAAGGTGGTTGTAGAGAGACGTCTGGCCTGGACAGGGCATCTGCAATGAAGTTCTGTTTGCCCTTGACGTGAAAGACGTCAAATTGCAATTCGCTTATACGAGAAAGCTGTCTTTCCACTCTGGCAGGGTACTTGGCGATAGATGAAGTTCCGTTTCGAAGTGCGCTAACTAGTGGTGCATGATCTGTGAAAACAACAAATCTGCTACTGCCAATGATGCTGATAAAATGGCGCACTGCGTCGTGGATGGCGAGAAGTTCTCGGCCGAAAGTGTCGTACCTCGTTTCTACTGGTTGGAGAGTACGCGAATAGAAACTGATCGACTTCCGAACTCCGTCGATCTCATGTTCCAACGTGGCTCCAATAGCGAATTCAGAAGCATCTGTCGTGAGTAGAAATGGCTTTTCAAAATTTGTGTGTGTTAGCATTGTGGCATTTGCTAACGAGTTGATGGCAAGTCGAAGTAATTCCGTCGTCTTCGGATGACCTAGAAATGATGGAATTCTTAGAATAGAATAGAATAGAATAGAATATCTTTATTTGGATTCAAACCACACATATTCCATCTTGCTAAGTCCTTTTCGGTTCCGCAGGTGCCTGCACAAAGGATAAAGTTGTTTTGAAAGTCCTGGAAGGAACTTGCGATAATAGTTTAGTACTCCCAGGATTTTCTGCAACTCGCTCCCAGTCCTTGGTGACTTGATATTCTTGATTGAATTCGTCTTTGACGGCAACGGTTGAATACCTTGGGCTGTGATACGATGCCCTAAGAAATCAACGGATGTAGTTGCAATCTGCGTCTTGTCACATTTGATCTTGAGTCCGAGGTTGGATAAGCGTGTGAGGACATTTCGTAGATGCTTTGCATGCGATTCTAGATCTGGACTGAATACCATAATGTCATCAAGATATGACATACAATAAGCAGAGTCGTCGCGAAGTATGTTGTCCATGAATTTTTGAAATGTCTGAGTAGCACACTTAAGTCCAAAAGGCATGTAAAGATATTCAAAAAGGCCAAATGGAGTGATGACTGCAGTTTTCTCGATATCCTCTGGTGCTACCGGGATGTGATGGTACGCTTGTCTGAGGTCAATCACTGAGAAGAAATTGCTGCCGTTGAGTTTTTCAAGTAAAGTGTTAATATTTGGAATAGGATACGCATCAGACTTTGTCACTGAATTTAGCTTACGATAGTCTCCACAGGCACTGTACGATCGGTTTGATTTGGAGACTAAGTGCAGTGGTGACGCCCATGAACTTTTCGATGGTCTGATAATTCCCTCTTCCAAAAGCCTTGAGAATTCTTCTTGGGCAGCTTTCAGCTTAGCAGGGGCCAGTGGTCGCTTCTTGAGTGCAATAGGTTGTCCTTCTGTGACGATATGATGCATCGTGTTGGAGACTCGTAGCTCTGACATGTTAAGATCGAAAAGCGATTTGTATTTTCGAAGAGCTGCTGATATCTCTGCTGAATGATGCACTGGGGTTGGCTGAATGACCTGTAACTCCAAACGCTTGGAGGCAAGTGTCCAAAAACTTTGCTCAAGTCCGGTGGAGGGGTCGATGATCTTTTGATTGGCAAGATTAACAATGAGCCGAAATTTTAGAAGGAAATCAAGGCCTATTATATTATGTGAGACCTTGGCAATGATGAAGTTGTGGGAAAATTTACGTCGTAGACCTATGTTGAGTGTGCGGTATTGGCAGCCATAAGTTGGTATGGGCTCGCCTGTAGCTGTTGCGAGAAGAACGCCCAGCGACATCTCGGCCATTGAATCACCCTTGAGAACTGAGACTGCTGCACCTGTGTCTACGATGAACTCTTCGCCAGTTCTGAAATCAAGAATGTGCAGAAGTTCGTTGGGCTGTTTGGCCGGGTCATGCAAACAAGTAGGCTGGTGATAGCGACCGGCATTGTCTGTTTGGTTCTCTATGTGAAAAATTCGGCGTGGACGAA
>JAQBSW010009358.1:0-29243 GCA_029291075.1 Eudiplozoon nipponicum
CTTGCCTGATTGTCTTTATGTGGCACCAGTGTTTGTTTTGTAGGCCTTATCAATTTGTCACCAGGCTGACATTTTGTTGCTAATATCGACGAATTTCGTTTGAGACGCTGTATACAAGTGATAACGTCACAGGATGGTTCCCTGGCCGATAATATGCTGGTTCTGAAGTAGGTGCTGGCCAGTTTCTGTGTGGAATCAAACTGGAAATTCATCTAACTTGAAAGCATTAACTAGCCTTTATTTGTTTCATTGGTTAATCATTTCCATGTGGTACAAATCGACCTTGTTATGTCACGATTGATATAAGGAAGTATTTGTGTACTTACCTAGATGCACTGAAAATTTTGTTCTTAGAAAGTTGTGAGAAAGACTGCTAGGGTGAAGCTCCCTAAAACGATCAGAAGTAGAGGCGTAGAACGGGAAAGATGCTATTTGCGTCTAAATAACTTAACTGAGTTATTATGAATCCTGCTTAAAGCTTCGTTTTTTGGATTTTATTTCTTAAAATACGGAGAACCGTATAAAAGATATTCGCCATGACCTACTTTTTTCATTCAACTTTAATTTCTGCCTCGCTTGTCGAAATGTCACCAATTGACGTTTAGAAGAACCCTGATAGCCAATTCAGCTGCAAGTTGTCTCAACAATCACTTTTAATAAAGCCATCCCGAGTAGACGAGGAATGCCTCATTCTGCTTGCGTCAACATCGGCAGATGCTACAGCCAGTGTGTGGGCGTTGACTTGTGAAATTGCAGTGACTGTGTAAGTTTAGCTCTTTTCTGGTGCGCAAATTGTTGTATGACATGTATTTGAACGTCTTGAGTGAAAAACTACTATTGCTCATCTAATTTGCTTTGCGAGTCTACCTTTCTAAACATTTTTGATTTATTTATTCTGTTACATTGTATAGTGCACATTTTCTTTTGCTAGTCGCGTGACTCTAATATTGATGTTATTGATTACTGTTTGATTTCGCCTGCCCGCATCATTTATATGCACACTTCACTTAATGAAATTTATAAATAAATGAAGTACTCACAATTCGCAGTCATATTTTTTCACATATTTTACGAAATTTCTATTGTGTAATTTGAAGTAAACACACTATTTTTTAAATATTATATTTTGCACTGGGAGGGAGAAGAGAATCAATGAGTAATGTTAAATCCATTATTGGAATGTTTTTTATAAATATATAATTAGCAAACATTGAATAAGTCGTAGTATAGTGGAAGCATCTTCACTTATACTAAACCTCCCTAAAGAACCAGTTTCATTAACAATCGATGCAACCTTCCATTATGTTTGTCGAGCTAATTATTCAGAGCACGTAAAATTTCATTGGATTAACGCAAACTATGCGAAGTGTCAATGTTATTTTCAAATAGATTTTATTTGGGACTCCAAGCTCATAAAATGCATGTTAAATAAGAAAATATCGTTGACGACGCATTTTGCAGTAAAAGAATACCAAAAAATTTAAATTATCTGGTAAAAATTATTAAATGTTATTTTCGAATACGTCGATCTATCTCGAGACTTTCATATTATTATAAAAGCAAAAATAAACCAATTTTCGAGAAAAACAAAACCTGACGTTTCTCAACGTAGTAATTCGCAAAACTTCAACAAATTTTGCAAATAAAAGCCTTGTCAAAGTGAAATTGCGAGAAAACTTCAAAATTGCGTTATTTTTTCGGTCTGTTAGTAAACCAAAATTAGCTTCAATCTATGACGATTTTTAAAAATACCATACAATAATTAAATAGAGTCTTGTATTTTTGTGAAAAAAAGAAATCAGAGGTCACGTCTCTAGTTTAAGCAGGTAACAGCTGATAATTGCTAAAATTCTTCGAAATAAAATTTTTTATTAATTATTTCACATAAAGTGTGTGGAATTTTTACCAAAAAGTCTCATTAAGTGTTCGCTTTTTGACATGTGGACATTGACCTCATTTACATTCCAACCCGATAAATTAGATGAGTGATTCTCATAAATTAGACAGCCTACGAAACCATTAAATATACATTTAGAGGAACTAACACTTGAGACCTGAGAAATCGAAGGTCATTTAATTAATTTATATGTCATTCTTTCTGGTGAACCAATATATATGTATTATTGTCTCGGGTGATACATACCTAGTAACAAATTAGTTTCTAAGAACCAATAGGATAAATCAAAGTTAGCATTCGTGTTTATATTGTGTTTACTGGCGACTCTTTAGTAGAACATGGTACTATATATTCGGCCAGGAAATGTGGGACATTTGGAAGGTAAACTCACTAAAAGAATGTGTATTCAAGCAGTAATAAAGCTAAATTCATATAAATTCTTGGACAATGCGACTTGAAAGCCAACTCAACATATAATATATACCGAGTCTGTAAAGAGTTCCAACATTATGATTGCCGAATTTGTACATAGTACCAAAACTACGATTGCCGAATAGGTACACGGTACCAACACGATGGAATTCAATGTGTGCTAAAGTTCACCAAAATTGAGAATTACAACTAATTCTGAATACCTTCTCCGGACAATCTCTACACTGCAGCCTTGATCAATATCAGTGATCAAATTTTACGGTAATCATTACATCATGCAATTAAATATATAATAGTTTTATATTTTTTGTTGCGGAGAGTTAATATAAATGCAATTATGTATTATTTGTTGCACACTTAGTAACAGATTAGTCAATGTAGGACCATATGGATAAAATAGTCGGTATGAACGGAAGGTACGATCTCATCTAGACACGCGTCTCATGACTGCCGATGACTCATTAGTAGGAGCTGGTACTACGCTCTATACCCAATATGCATTTGGTCAGGTATGTGGGCCAAAAGGACGACTTTCGCATTGTGGGCTATTTCGTGTACGGCTGCTTTTCCCATATGCCGTCCTTCCCGTCGCATTTTAATAATTATCATTCTGCTTCTGGTAACATCACAAAGTTTGTATGCTTCAGAGTTAGGCGCTCACTGTTACATGTGATAGTTAAGTAATCTTCGTAGCTGAATATATATATATATATATATATATATATATATATATATATATATATATATATATATATATAGAATTAGAGTGAAGAGCAGCATTGCATTATATGTGTAACAAAATTATAAACTATATATAGCATAATATGTTAAAAGCAATTCACAAGGTAGACTAGTAGTAGCCAGAGTTGGCGTACCCTGGGATCGAAACCAGACACAGATGATGATAAAGTATACGGGAACCACCTTGTCCCTTATTAAAACACGCCTGTTCCTGCATAGTATATCTTAAAAATATAATTGAGAATAAAATTATGGTTGAATACGCAAATTTTTGTGGAATTTTGTTTATTTTTGCCTTGTGTTTATTTACGTCAAAAGTTGAACAATCATTGAGTTATCAATTAATTTTAATCAAGGTTGCGGTCTTGATATAAACACCTGGCCCATTAATTACTTACATATGCCAGTATAAACTAAGAATTGTATATTATGAAAAAGGCAGTTCATCCAGTAGACCGGTTTTGTCCTTATTGGGAACTCATCACGTACTGTCTAGAATTTACCGCGGAGAGGGCTCGAACCTCGATACATCCCCTTCGGAATCTGGCGCTTAAACCCCTTAACCACTCTACTGTACTTTACACATAATTTGCAGTTGTATACTAACGTATGCTTTATTTGTAACATGGAGTTATCAGTTGGGGAATGGAATAATGTGAATTTAATTTTTTGCTTATTTCATTCTCTATAATGTAATAAAATTAACTGATTTATATATTAATTTCTTCCAGGTTTAACCTCTGGTTTTTGGCTTTAGCTTGATGACCTTATCAAAATTTTATTGCTGTTTATTTAACAACATACCTGAAGAATTTTTAGCGTTTCATCGATTGCTAACATTGTTTTTATTACTAGTAGTGGTGATACCGATATGTGCCACTCAGAAAAGCACTACAATCGTGTGATTGGGCATCGTGTATTGCATTTAACCTTGAATTGGATACGGCGCCCGTTAACAAGTTGTGCCTGGCACTGTGATCGAGGAGAGCTATTGACGGCAGGTCTCGATGGCTTCGTTACGTTTTGGGCAATTCGTAATAAAAATCTTAGCAAGGACGCGCATGTTTTACCGGTAAATGTTGATTATAAATTGTAATATTTAAGATTTAGCTGGCATTCTACGTGTCAGTAGCCATCATATTTCAGTCATTTACGAAAGTTATATTTAAAGTTGAACTATTTCGTAAATATAAATAACTTTTGCTGATTTTCCTATACTTTCTGATGGTTTACTTAAAATCGTTGAATAAGTTAAATTTAGCTGGTAGCATATTATTAAGTATGAATTTAAGTAACAAATTATATACTGTTACGTAGAGTTCGCTCCAATATTTTGCCTGATGTAATGTACAAGAAATATAAAAAAATTAACAAAATAAATCACTCCATTTTGTCATCAGTTAGAAAAGAAACAAACATGATTTCAAGACTTCGAAGTGAATGTGCCGTGGTTGATGCAACTCTCGCAACTACCTGATGGCTATACAATAAGGACGAAACCGGTCTACATGATAAACTGCATTTGCTCCCATATGCTATGTTTAGTTTTTACTGAAAACGTATGCATAATAAATATGTATATATCAATTCCACAGAGAGTATATTTTTTGTCCTATAATGATAGATCGAAAATGACAAGTTATAATTCAAATGGGAAGGAATGGCATATAGGTTCCACCTTAAGTAAATGTTAAGCAAAACGTAAGTTTTCATATGTCGGCAAATTGTATGCAGTTTATCACAGTGGTGGCACAGTCGTTTGAGTTCAAGATTGATAGGCAAATGAGTCTACAATGCAACAAATTCTGACAAGTACCTGACGAATTTCTATTAATAAAACACAGGTCTGACACATAAATTGCCTTTGCTACTATGCGCAATGTTTGTTCATACTGAGAATATATATATATATATATATATATATATATATATATATATATATTTGTGTGTGTGTGTGCTTGTGTTTGTAATGTCCATAGCCTTAAAATAATACACAGTATATTTTATTATAAAGAAAAGACATTTGATAACAAAGTGGATATTGGTCGTTTATTTCGTGAATACTCAACTTTACAATATTTAATTCATATACATCCTGAGTTATCATTTGATTATGTTGATGGCAGCTGGTATTATTTTCCGTTTTTATTCTATTTCTCGTTAGAGGTTGTATTGTGGGTTGATTTGTGAATGACTGTGCGTATCTATCTGTGCGAGTGTAGGGTTCATTTTTGTTGTATAGGCTTTTAGAGATCTGGTTCTCTTGTATTGATAGACTGAGTTTTAACCAGGTGTTCGCTTTGTTGGCTATTGCGTGTACAAATGTTTTTACCCGTACGTTTTCCTTCTATCGTCCTGTTCTTAGGTTTTATTTTGTCGCCTTGGTAACAGAACATGTGGGGCGGATTAAAGTTTTGATCACCTACATTGTTGTACATCTAAATTCTGTCACTTTTAGTGATGATAGTGACGCCGTTCGCACAGCTGTTTATTTCTTCACTGTGTTGCCAATCCAATCGAATTTTTGCTGACGTTGGTATAATAGGTGATCGGACGTGCCAGGATGCTAATTAATTAAAAGTATGAAAAAATTGCTAAACTAGTTTAATCAAAATTATCTGATCTGCGTTCTGGCGAACACATGTTGAATTCCAGTTTTTTTTATTTAAGATATTTTAATGGCCCTCGGCGGCCACCTTCTTTAGTTCACCCATCATCACAAGCTTTAAAATAAACACATTAATGAAGCAAGTGCGATGTCTTCTCTAACCATACCATTTATACTTCAAACGAACCTTTTACTAGATAGTTTCGATGTTCTAAATATTTTACTTAAGTTTCCTTCAGATTCTGGTTCATGCAGTCTTCTTCTCCTACCATTAGCTGATGCTGTATTCCAAATTAAACCTCAATATTTTTCAGTAGCTGTTTCGTTCATTATATCATCTCTAAATTTAACATCGATAGATTCTCTAAACAATCTCGTCATCCTGTTACATCTGAATATTGCTATGTGTTTGCAATCGTCCCCGTTTCCATTACACAACTGGCAAGATCAGATTTAGCAACATTTACATACTTACATGCAATTCTTTGTTCACCTCTTCTTGGAAACATGGTCTCACCAACATACATGAGACTACAATCATTGCATGGGATTTCATACACTCTTGATGTTTCTAAGAGTTCAACCTTTCCTTCTTGGTTAGGGACTCTAGTTCATAGGCAGGTGTTTGCTTTAAAATTGTACTTATATTGTATTTTAAAGTTATTGATTTTACTGTGCTACTTAGTTTAGAGTTTTGTTGTACCTTGATCCTACGATCTTCCCTCCATTTATCAACTTTCATGTACATTCCTTTCGACATCCATCATTGTTGTTTCTACTAATTGAAGAATGTATCCATTAGCCCTGAATAAATCGCGCAGTCTATCTAATTACAACTTCCTATGCTTTATGTCTGGTGATCTAAGGCTTCTTATAATTAGTAACTTTAAGACGCAGATTTTCATGCGATACGGGTGATTTGACTTAAAATCAGGAATGATTCCCGAGTAAGTATCCTTCCTCAAATTATCCCTTTCTAATTTCTGATCATTGCTAATTAACTTAACATTCATATATGGTCATTCACCTGATGATTCCCTTTCAAGATTAAAGTGACAGAAAACTGGCTGATTTGGAAATTAATAGAACTTCCCAAGATAGTAGTAATTTAATCGTGATTAATCGGATAATAAATTTTTCAACACTAAATCTTAAGTTGAATCACGTTTAATTACTTAAATTTGATTTAAGTATGACTATTCCTAATGAGGTAATTACGAGGTTGTCAAAACTGCGCAACTCCTTTCAGATAAGAATAAGGTGATTTTTTGGGAAAAGCAGGTAAATTGCCACAGTTGATTCACTATTTTTATTTCGAGTGAGTTGGGTATCTAAGAAGTGAAACGTGTTATCTCACTCTGCCTCAAAAGTGACTTTAACGTCTGTTATGGCTTCATTGGCTTGTATAATAATTTCGACTGGCTCTGTTTCGTCTGGGATGAACGATGTTAGAACATCTACATACATTTCGTAAATTTCGCACTGTTCAATTATACTATTCAGGTTCATTTGCTCAAGATGGAGCATTTCTACATTTTCCAGAAGAGGTGCAATGTAGCTTCAGATAGGTACACAATTGAACTGCGTAAATGGTTACCACAAATGTAAATTTCACGTTTTATGTACACGTTAATAAGGAGTATTTGAGATCATTGGTGTTTATAGGAAAATCTTGAATCTGGTACTTAATCAGGTCACAAAAATCGTCGTTGTTTTATTACAATGGAAAGTTCGCATATACGAATGAAATTTCAAGTGAGGCCATTTTAGTTTCTGTTATCTTTTATACTTCAATTCATCTGCAAGATCAAACGAGTCCTTAATGTTGTTTGAGCTTACTACATTTCTTAATGGTTAGAGTAATATGAGTTCCCAATAAGGACGAAACCAGTCTACTGGATGAATTGCATTTTCTACCCTATAAACTGCTTACTTTATACTGACAAATGTATGTAGATAATGGATCAGGTGTTTATATCTTTATCTCAACCTTGATTAAAAGTAATGGTTAACATGGATTGCAGATCATTGCAATAATGGGCCACATCCGGAGGATATATATATATATATATATATATACTAGTTTATCTATTATTATTTTGGTCGGAATTTGAAAATCGGCGAGAACTATTTGTTACGCTAGTCTGTTATAAAAATATAACGGAATTTATCGGATTTTATCTCACCGTGGTTTCGCAAAACTTCCATTTTACTTAGATTCACTTCGTACTAATCCTTCGAAATATCACTTATCTTGTCACTCTGTGACCAGCCTATTAAATAGTTGATTTATCTACAAATGGCATTTTCTTTAATAAATACACAGTTTTACCCATTGCACCATTTTCTAGCACTTGTTTCTTTATTGATTTTGCATTCTATTAGACACGACCTCTGCGCCACATTAGAACTAATGGATGTGCTATTAATGTAATAGCTCTGCGCGCCCCTGGTTATTCTGGTGCTTTAGTACGCCAAGCGGCTTCTGACTTGGAGGACATTTGTGCAGTTGGTTGCTGGGATGGCAGTGTCCGCTTGGCATTTTGTGCAACCGGTGTTGTCTTCAAGGTCAGTTCATGCATCTAAAAATCAGGGGTTTGCACCTTAACCATCGTGCTGTCTTTTTGTATTATGTAGATTTAAAATTCTTAGTTTATACGGACTAATATAAGTACTTAATGTGTCCAGTGCTTATATCAAGTTCGCAATCTTGATTTTATTAAATTTTATCATCACCCGCGCAACCAATGTTCGTTTATTTTGAGCTAATTAATGTAGCGGACGATACGCCTTGTTATAAATGGGATTAGTCATTGTGAAAATCTTCCAGCGCGATTAAAACATCACATTTAATATTTATATCAAGTTTGCGCACAACACAGCAAAACTGTCGTAATTTATGAGTACCGACGCACTTTAAGATTAAATGGTCATTAATGGAGCTCAATGGCTAACTGAATGACGAGTATCAATTGTACACATACTAATTTGAACATCAGAAATGTGGTTTTTACCTCGATTTGTTTTACATTCAATGCAATATTTTAAAAGGTATTTGTGCCAGATATAGTTGGTTCACTTTGAAATATATTTCTGTTGCCTAGAAATAGATTTCTAACATTCTGTACATTATTTAAATATAACAAAATTACTGTTTATATAGAGAAGCATGCCACGATTTGCGATCGTGGGTTGTCGCTTTGCACTATCATTTTCGCATAGATCCGATTGATTTCCATTTCCGATTCGACCTCTGACGGCTTCAACATCGTTCGTCCTAACCAATGAAAAGATGGTATGATCTAATCTTCATTGATAGAAGATGTTTCGATTCCTCCTTTCCGGAATCATCATCAGGACTCTAATCAGACATATGATTATATAAGCTATTTAATTAAGCAATTGATGTATCCCACGTCGTAATAACATTTATTGGTATTAATCAATCAATAATTTTTAAGTGATTCGTGACGGCATAAAAATTGTGCACCTTAAATTCAAATGCGGTATTATAAAACTACTTGAGGCAAGATTTATGCATACGTTACAGTTTTAGCCTTTATATTCAGTTAGCCGCCATGCCCTGATGATTACCATTGATGATCAAAACGCGTCGATGTCTTTGGCTAAACGTATTTCTGCTGTGTTATGCAACTAGTTTAAACAATGAGATTCGTGTTTATCTTACGTCTGCTGACTTTTTTTTCTAAACTCTAACATATTTTCTGCACAATATTTGTGTTGAAAGAATGTAGAATTATAAAATTTGCATTCAATGGCAACTATACCCTTACTCGCTTACAAATAATTCACAAGACATTCCGTCTACTAAAGTATGGTCAGTATGAAGTAATACTACGTGAAGTGACAGCGATCCAAAGCTGTGCTAGTAACAACCACTTCCGACGATCTGTATGCTTAGAAAGGACTCCTGACGTAGCAGATGTAGTTAAACTTAGACTAAGATTTGTTAGGCTAGGTACCATATACAAAATGATGCTTTCTATCTGTTCGATCTGTTTTGTCAGCCGATTTACTAAAATGCGAAATTCCAATGGATCAGCGCGTACCTCATAATCGGATTAACCAACAACACCAAATCTGTGAAGGTAATAGTATAAGTTTGTTCCCTCTTTGTAGTTTAAAATTCTGCAGATTAAAGTTTAATGCTATATTTAATCTACATGAACACAAAATGATTAATGCTTGCCTAGACAAGACACCGTTCATTGAACAACCTTTCAAATCTGTACAGTTTTAGATTTTAATTTCCTTAGTTTATTTATAAATGGCATTATCTGATTAAGTAAATTCACTTACTATCATTCTGGAAAAAAAGTGTTTAAACTTATTATGGAACAATTGACAGCAGATTTTCTTCATTCTGTGAATGATTAACAAATTCGATTGTCGTTTATACCACGATCGCCAGCATTATTTCTATTCTAGAAAGCAAGTTTAAAATATTCATAATTTGTCACTAAAATTAGTCTTATTTTAAACATATACACATACTTTGACATACGGACACAATCTAAGACGATATGATTAATTAGGTACTGTTTGTGGTTTAGTTATGACCAGAAGGATAAGACAAAGGCAGCATTAACGGTAAGTATAATCTCGTGCACATTGGTTTCGTGCGTATTAGCTACTCGTCAGTAGGAGCCGATATTAAGCCCCTTACTCACTATATATTTCGGGGAGGAATGTGGGAAAATCGGGCGGTTCCATTTTCTATACGAATATGTAAAATTGCAGTAGTAAAGCTTAATTTGTTTCAAGTCTTCAACAATGCGACTTCAAAGCCAACTCACTATATATAATAAATATACCAAACCTGTAACGGGTACCGACACTCTGGCTTTTGTGTCAGTATCTGATACCAACACAATGGATTTCAATGTACACTCTGGCCTTGATCAATGTAAGTTATAAAATTTCGCGGCAATCATGCCATCATTCAATTATACATATAACAGTTATATACTGTAGGTGGTGAAGAACTAATATATATGCAATTGTGAATTAGGTGTTGTGAAAATAGTAAAAATGAGTTCAATTAGGACCTCATCCAGATATTAAGTGGGTAAAGTGGATAATTCCGGCTCGTACTAATGAGTCATCAGTAAGCAACAAAAAAAAAGAATTTTCTCGAGATTATACGTTTCGTTCTTTCTGTCTTTGGCTTACCCTTCCGACCACATATGAACTAATATGTTACTATTTTTACAAAACCTAATTCACAATTACATATATATTAGTTCGCCACAAACAGTAAATAACTGTTACATGTTTACTTGAATGATGTAATAATTGCCGCAAATTGTGATGACTAACATCAATCAAAGTCAGAGTGTATGGATTTACTGGAGTAAAACGTGTCCAGAAATAGGTGTAATTCTTAATTTTTGTGAACTTTAGCAAACATGGAATTCCATTGTGTTGGTACCGTTTTCCGACTTGGCAACCATAGTGTTGTTATCAGGTACTGACGCAAAAGCCTGTATGTCGTTATGCTTTACAGTCTTGATATATATATAAAGTGAGTTGGCTTTAATGTCGCATTGTCGAATACTTTAAATGAACTTAGCTTTACTACTGCAGGTTTACAATTTCGTATGAACGGTTTTCCGTCTAATTGTCCCACATCCCTCACCCAAATATATAGTCGGTATGGGGCGTAATATCGCCTCTTACTAGTAAGTAGCCAGTAAGCAAGAAATCAATGTGCTCGAGATTACACGTTCCGTTCATGCTGTCTTTGGCTTATCCTTTTTGTCCTAATTTTACTAATTTTTACTAGGTGTGCGACCCCTAATAAAAAAATTTAATATGTGTACTTTTCACTCAGCTTTATTTTGCTTGTTTCACTATTCCAATGGAGTGTCATTCCTGCACGACTCAACGTTAAATTAATATATACGTACTAATGTATTGGAATTGCCAAAACACGACGCCAGTAATGTTCTCTGCAGTGATTGACTAACTGTAATTTTCATTTAAGTAAATTTTTTACAGCTTCTCCATTTTTTCAATTACTTTCTCTACTCAAGTCGTTTCGTTCTCTGTCTAGAGTAAATAAAATATCCAATAAGATGTCTGGCGCGTGCTAGCCAATTAAATCAGAAACATTTGCATGAAAAATCTGCAGTTATGTAATCATGCGATTCGATTATGAAAAAATGTTTGATTCTTCAGCCGTTTCCTACGAAGGATTCCATCGCGCGCCGTGCAAGCATTTATGAAATTGAGGGGAAAATCGTTAGAAAAGTAACTGGCAGCGAGACCTCATCTGTAATTGTGAAGACATGTCGACTTCACAAAATAAATGGGCTCACATGAGCCTGTGCTGGTTTCGTTCTACTACCGCAATTGCTCATTATTTTTTCCAGTCGTTTATGTGAGAGAAATCGACCTTTCCTCTGTGTTAGGATATGTCCCGAAAAAGCGCATGATTGTCGTCACTGCTGAAATTTGTTTAAGTGTCGAGTGATTTTCATTAGTCTCGGCATGGACTTATAGTTAATTTTGCACTATTTGTTCATCCTTCAACAGAATATCACAATTTGGAATGCGTCGGGCTTTGCAAAACTCCTGCACGGATAAACGTATTACATTTTGTCGTCAATGCTTAGAAGGTTATGCTTTTTGTTGACGCTTCCCATATGCTAAAATGTTTTTATATAGTAAAATATCATTTTTGGCGTTGGATTATTTAAATTTCAGGTTCTGCATGCGCACACCAGTGCGGTGGTTGGATTAGATTTCCTACATGAGACCAGCCATTTGGTATACAATGAGGCTGAGGAAGCTCTTAAGGGTCCAAGTGTTAGCGCTAATTCCTCGATCGTCACTAAGGGAAACGTTCAAATGGCCAGTGCGGGCTATCTTGGCGACGTTATGCTTTGGAGTGCCGAAGATGGAGATTTCTGCTGGCTAGGCAGTCTTCAAGTTACAAACTCTCATACGGTTGGTTCTATTTGTTTGTTATTGGTTAAACAGTATCTTTCAACATTTTTAACAAAGCTGGATCAAGCTTTCTTAAATTATTCACTAGAAATGCATACTCCGAATAGGTAACTCAGTGTTGTTTCTTAATCTGTAAACATTTTCCTTCATATTCACGTAAGCCGTAAATCCATTAGAACTAATATCTGCACCATAGTACATAATAATTTTCATTTAATCAATCATTCATTTTGTGTATTGTGGCATAAATTTTTAAAAAAACAGTTTGTCTTTTAACTTAAATTTGCACAAATCTTACACTTAATGCGAGTAATCACCACAAATTCGGTGGATATAATCTCATGAAGTTATTGAAATATGTAAATAACTGAATAGAAATTATGCAGCCGACATTTCAGTCAAGTAGACTGAATGTGAGGCTACTAAAATGAGTGCTGTGTCTCTGATTTTTCATTACTTATATTTGAATTACCGTCTAGCCCTGATGACGGTCATGTAAGTTCGAAACCCGTCGATACGTGTGACTGACGGTAGTTTTATTTTTTGCGACTGGTTAAATAAATGAAATTTGTGATTTTCTTAAGCTGGCAATGTAGATTGTATTAATTTATGCCATCAGTGGCGAAATCAATGATGATCTAATGAAGTTAGTTCCACTACTGTAGGTTTACATATTCGTATAGTATATTGTACCGTACAATTGGCCCACATTCCTCATCCAATTATAATGTGGTCTGAGGGCGTAATACTGGCTTCTACTGATGGGTCGCCAGGAAGCACAACACGAATGTGCACATGAGATTAAACCTTCCGTTCATGCGGATTTTTTTATCCTTCTTGTCATGTTTAACGACAAAATCTTATTTTGTATATATTATTAGTATAGGTCAAACCATCAGGGGATTGCGAGTTTTCTCCTTAATAGGCACTCCTTGTAATAACCTGAATTGTGACAGGAAATTTTAATCCCCATTATTTGGTTCGGAGTCATAAATTTGATCTTCTCCGGCATGAAGGCCATATAAGATGCACAGTTTCCTATTTTTTACGTGCTTAAAATTTGGGCCAGTTTTTACTTCAGATTGACTGTTGAACGAAGCGTTTTCATCATTCATTTATAACTTGTAAGCCTCAAACTGACAAGTTCTGGGCTCATTGGTTAATCATTATCATCTTCATCTCCTACAGCAGTACATTTGTCATCAGAACGTATGTTTCACTTTCATACAACCATAATAAAAGTAATAAATAACAAGGAAATATTTTTAAATAGTAATAATAATGACAAGAATAATAATTTTGGCATACTAATTATTAAATCTGCTCTAAATTGTTGTGTCAATCTGAATAATTTGTAATTTTCGTTGGGTTTACTTAAATGTTCGCAATTGGTGCCTGAACGTGATTGCTCAGAATATCAACGGGCCTGCTGGTCTTGGCCGGGGTGGCCGAGTCCTGGCCTATCTCATTAGCTTAGGTCACAGCGAATTGTCAACGGGCACAACGCACGATTCGAATCCAAGTTATGATGACAGCCGTGATAGGTGCTCATCAACGCTCCCAATTCACGACTTAAGTCAGCAACAACGGCTGCAACAGACACAACAACAACTGATGTCTAATTCGGTGTCTGATATTGTCACTAGAAACTCAAGTAAAAAGACAATAACAACGCCTCAGTATTTGCTAATTCATTCGGGTGGAGCTGAGTGTGGAGACTCCGGCCGCATAGCGGCGTGGTCTGGCCAACTAGGCGCTTTAGTGAAGGAAAATTGTACCAAGCCACGTAATATTATTATTAGAGGTAAACAGTATTAACTTCCTCAGATTATAAATCAGCGAATTTACGGTGACATGTATAAATGTTATATTTCTTTGTTGAAACACTTCAATTTGCAGTTTTTTGTATAATACATTCAGATTTGTAATTATCTAACCCACAAAATGTTTAAGGCAGTCTTTTTAATATAACTTACCTTGTTGGCAGCTTTCTGAATTTTGCAATTTGAAAGTCTTGCGCACTAGTAAAATATGTCCATTATTATTTACAATAATTTTAGCATTACTTGTTCCTTTAAAAAACAATTTACAAATATATGAAATGATAGAATGGGGATGGATCGGGTATTAATGTCAAGATTGTATCTTTGATTAAAATTAATTTATGACTAAGCAGCATGGAAGTTGTAACCTTGGTAATTCCATCAATCTACCGTTTTAATCAACGCCTTAGTTGGCGATGGTTCTTGGTCTTATTTATGTAAATTTAGCGAACTTGAAATAAACTTTCCGCATTGTTTTATCAGCGTATGAAATGGTGCACAGGTTCAGTCATATACTGATTTGGGTGTATCTCAACCTTCCTCTATCATGTTGAGCACGCAGCGGAAACTGACTGGCGCGAACCAAGTCCTGCTTCACCAGTAAAACGTTTTGTAAATCTAAGTTTCATCTCTCTCTCTTTTGTTATCTCAAGCTAATTACACCTGACTGGAATGTGGACTGCACAATTACCTTAATGACTCGCGTGTGAGGCCTCTGCTTCTTTCTGTTTTAATTTTCAATGCATTAACAAGCGAAGAGTTGATTTATACCGAGGGAATGATTTAGATTAAATTGTGATATGGAAACAATATTCTATTATATACTTCTATTTGTACAGTATTTCATACATATCCCCAGTTATGCTAATTTTCCTTGACTATTGTCCATGCTGGACAGAAAAATGAATGATTGTAATCACAGTGTAATCATCTTAAAATTGTCTAAATAGATATTAGGGTGCACTAAACCGTAATAATCTCAACTATACATGATTTAAGAATATTTTTGGCCCAACAATGGCTAAACGGTTAATGGATCGAATATTTACAAACCTTCAAATTCGAAAAGAGTTCTTCTATTAAGCTATGACTTTTATTATAATCAAGGTTGTGGTCTTGATATAAGCACCTGACCCATTATTTACTTACATATGTCAGTATAAACTAAGAATTGTATAGTGTAGAAAAGGCAATTAATCCAATAGACCGGTTTCGTCCACATTGGGAACTCATTATGTACTGGCCAGAATTTGCCGCGGACAGGGCTCGAACCTGGGCACGTCTGCTTCGAGCCCTGTCCGCGGCAAATTCTGGCCAGTACATGATGAGTTCCCAATAAGGACGAAACCGGTCTATTGGATTGATTACGCTTTTTACACTATAAAATTATTAGTTTATGCTGACAAAGGTATATACATAAAGTGACAGGTATTTATACCGAGATCGAAAACTTGATTTACCAAATTTATTTAGTAGTCCGGCTTCGTTCTTATTGGGAACTCTTCAAGTACTTGCCTGAATTGTGTGATTGTGGTCTACCCGGAGCATATTTGCTTCATTCTTGCAACGCATCCACTGTGCCACCCATGCCGATCAATATATGTAAGTTTCAATTTTTTACAGGCTTATGGTTATGGTTAGTATTTTCGTCGCATTCGAGCTAAAGTTTTAACTGTCTACACCCGACCTGTAATTATGAAACTGACATCATGTTAATTTGGGAAGTGGTTGTAACTGTAAGTAAACTGCCGAGTATTTATTGTGAGTATACATTAATCACTGCATAAGGTAACAAATGAACTTAATTTAGTAGTAAGATTGCATTCTGATTAGACATAAATCTATTACATTCGGAAATTACCACGGCTGCGGCTCGAACTGGGGGACATTTAATGCAGAGTGCAGCATCCATATATATCCATATATATAATTCTGTTCAAGTAAGTTAATATTCGTTTTGGGCATACCTCTAATGATTTGTTTTGTTTTAATATTTCAATTCGTTTTCTTCAGTCACAAATTTTCAGGTCTGAGAAGTGTGCTTAATAATGACGATTACATGGCCTCTTGTCCTCAAGATTTTGTTAGCTTTTTAATTTACCTAAAAATTATACGAAGTTTCTCTCATATCTGGTTCTGTTTTAGGTAGCCGTGGCTTCGTCGACTGTTCACGTTATTACTACGTAAACTACGAAACTCCAACTGTAGAACTTCAGCCTATTGATGAAGCAAGTGGAAACAGCACGCTAATTGCTCTTGACCAGCCATTGAGTGTTAATGTGGCTCATTATGCCGCCAGTTTTATAGTCGACCCTCCAGGCCAAATGTTCTATAGACAGCTATTCGCTTGGATCTCTGAAGACGGAGAAGTTCAGGTAAGTCGACTGCCACATGGAAGACACACGCTTACAAATTCGAAAAAAGTTTGAACTTAAGAAACACAGTTTAAAATTATAAGAAAGACGTTTTGTTTCTAAACTGACTACAGAGGAGTTGTCATGGATTTAGAGATATACCAGGTGTTCTTGAGAAGATGAATAACAAGCAGTACGTACTCCTGAGGCTTTCGTAGTAACGCCATCTCTTTCATCGCTTGGGGTCATTATCGTGACATGACTCCAATAAAATCCAGCATTTATACTGTTTTTTGAAAATATCTTAAATAAAATTTATGTGCGAATACCTTGACATGACAGTATGTACTCCTGAAGCTTTCGTAGTAACGCCATCTCTTTCATCGCTTGACATCATTTATCACATATTCGTCATTACCATGAAATCAGTCCAATAAAAATCCAGAATTTATTCTTTTGTTTACAAATACCTTAAATACAACTTATTTGCAAATACATTGACACGGTAATACCTTCCCTGTCATTAATAACTTTCGAAAAATAAATTGATCTAATTGAATGATGTCATGATAACCGCGAAAAGTGATAACTAATATAGCTCAAGGCCAGAGTCTATGATATTTCTAGAGCAACAGGTGCTCATAAGTAATTTTCATTTTCATTTTTTGTAAACTTTAGCATTCCTTGAAATCCAATGCGCTGGTGCCTTGTACCGACTGGACAACCATAGTGCTTGGTACCATGTATCAAATCGGAAACTATATTGTCTGTGTCAGGCTGACACAACAACTATAGTGTTAGTCACTTTACAGGTTCGGAGAGTATATATATATATATATATATATATATATATATATATATATATATTATACATAGTTGACTTTTTAAATCACATTGTCGAAAATTTATATAATGTTAGCTTCACTACTGCAGCGAGATTATAATGATTATATCATTGATATATTTTACCTAATATTTTTGATACACAAAGATAAATTCATTTACAAATTTTTTGAAACACCTATCAAAAAATAGTTTGAATGTAAGTGTAGATTTTGAATTTCAATTTTCTAAGATATCATTCAGCTTAGAACATTGCTCGGTTTAATGTCAGAATTTTTTTTAATTTCAATGGGTTTAAATTAGAAAATTGAAATTTTTTATGCAAGCTAATAAGTAATAGTTGAAGCTAACATTAATTAAATATAAATAATTTACTTCAAAACATAAAACAAGTGTCATTCGCGCTGAACATTATTTTTATAAAGAGGGATAGAGATTCTTCGAAAAAAGGTCAAACATCAAGCGTGTTGTCCTTATCTATGGCCTGTTTAGATTGAGTTTAAGAGCAAAAAACAAGTTCTGTTGTCGAAAAGTAAATTAACTTAGGTTATTTTCATACATGATGTTATGTTTGTTTAATTATATATTCGTTGTTGCTGAAAACTAATATTTTATGCTAATTTTATGCGTATTTCGAACGTAATAACCATTTATTTCAAATGTAACAAAAAGGATATGCCGAAGTCAGCATGAACAAAAGATATGCTTTCATGCGTACATGTGCTTTGTGCCAGCTGGCGATTCATCAGTAGGAGCCGGCATTTCTCACCAAACCCGCAAAATATTTGGCCAAGAAATGTTAGAGAGCTGAGTGTTGCAATCTCCTGTACGAACGTTTATTAAAGCTGCATATAAGTCAACTTTACATGAAATCTTTAGCATTGCCAATTCAAAGCCATCTCATTGTAGATAATATGTACGAAATCTGTGAATGTTATCAGTACAATGACTTTGAAACTCGACTAACTTTCACCACTGTTGAGAATATCAAACATACTGAACATCTACCATGATCACTTATATGGTTTCAAAACTTGTGTCATTTCAATTGCAGTTACGTAAATAAAAATATTGGATCACTGATACATAAATCGCATATTGCCTGAAATCGTTTACTCTGTTGAACCAATGTTGTTCCATCAAAATTGCTTAATCAGCCAAAATTGAACATCAATTTTCCCTTAAAATTACGATCTGTTATAGTCTATAAATTAGCACTACTTGTCAACAATAAGCAAAATCAAAATATTATTAAGCCAAATAACTACCAAAAATAAAAAGAAACTTGAGAATGTGAAGCACAATATTTTTTTACATATAGGCTTATTATGCAGACAAGTAAATAAATATGAAGCTTTGCTGAATGAGGACTTAAATAAGATTGGAAAATCTATTACATGCGGACATACCCATGGTAGTATGATTGATTGTAATAACTTTTATGACTATGACTACTAGCTTCTAATGCTTTCGCTATTACTACATTTAATATAAATATCTCGTATGTTCTATGCCAAAACATATTCTGTATATATTTCATGAAATGTAATCCGGTAGCATAAAATCAAAAGAACTCACGCACTAATGTACATATATACACGCGCATGCTCTATTCACAGGCACATATTTTATTTGTATAAAACTTTGTCTGTCTACTTACTTCATTCAGGACAATCTACAACTTTTGTCTTAAGCGGTTTGTGAGTTTGTCATTTCGTCTTTTGGATAGTACGCGGCAATATATTTGGTTTCCACCGAATTATTTGTAGATAATAAATACGGCTGTAGAGGATAGGCCGCCTCATTTATTTCTTGTGAATTCATTTGTGCTTGAAAGCGCTGTTCTAACTACCGGTCACTTCTCAACATAAACTGCTCATATATTTTTCTGTAAAGATACTAGACTGGTGGGTTTATCCTTCTGGTCACAACTGAACTAATTTGTTACTAGGTTCGCAAAACCTAATACATACTTGCATATATATTAGATCTTCGCAACAAACAGTATTTAACTGTAATATATTGAATTGAATGATGTCATGCTTACCGCGAAATGTGATAACTGATATCGATGAAGGCCAGAGTGTATGGTTTAACTGGAGTAACAGGTGTTCGGAAATTGTTGTAATTCTCAATTTGGGTGAACTTTAGCATAAATTTATATCCATCAGGTTGGTATCATGTACCGACTCGGAAACCATAGTGTTAGTATCCGGTACTCATCGATTTCAAAAAAGGTATCAGTTACCAACACAATAGCCATAGTGTTAGTATCCTTTACAGACTCGGTATATATATTATATAGTGTGAGTTAGCATTGAAGTCGTATTGTCGTGGACTTTAGATTATGTTAGCTTCACTATTACAGGTTTACACATTCGTCTAGGAGATTGTACCGTCCTATTATTCCACATTCTTCTACCAAATATATAGTGGTTAAAGGGCGTAATACCGGCTCCTACTGATGAGTCGCCAGTAAGCACGAAACCAATGTGAATGAGATTATACTTTCCGTTCATGCTGCCTTTGGTTTATCCTTCTGGTCACAACTGAACTAATTTGTTACTAGGTTCGCAAAACCTAATACATACTTGCATATATATTAGTTCTTCGCAACAAACAGTATTTAACTGTAATATATTGAATTGAATGATGTCATGCTTACCGCGAAATGTGATAACTGATATCGATGAAGGCCAGAGTGTATGGTTTAACTGGAGTAACAGGTGTTCGGAAATTGTTGTAATTCTCAATTTGGGTGAACTTTAGCATAAATTTATATCCATCAGGTTGGTATCATGTACCGACTCGGAAACCATAGTGTTAGTATCCGGTACTCATCGATTTAAAAAGGTATCAGTTACTAACACAATAGCCATAGTGTTAGTATCCTTTACAGACTCGGTATAGATATTATATAGTGAGTTAGCATTGAAGTCGCATTGTCGTTGACTTTAGATGATGTTAGCTTCACTATTACAGGTTTATACATTCGTCTAGGAGATTGTACCGTCCTATTATTCCACATTCTTCTACCAAATATATAGTGGTTAAAGGGCGTAATACCGGCTCCTACTGATGAGTCGCCAGTAAGCACGAAACGAATGTGAATGAGATTATACTTTCCGTTCATGCTGCCTTTGGTTTATCCTTCTGGTCACAACTGAACTAATTTGTTACTAGGTTCGCAAAACCTAATACATACTTGCATATATATTAGTTCTTCGCAACAAACAGTATTTAACTGTAATATATTGAATTGAATGATGTCATGCTTACCGCGAAATGTGATAACTGATATCGATGAAGGCCAGAGTGTATGGTTTAACTGGAGTAACAGGTGTTCGAAAATTGTTGTAATTCTCAATTTGGGTGAACTTTAGCATAAATTTATATCCATCAGGTTGGTATCATGTACCGACTCGGAAACCATAGTGTTAGTATCCGGTACTCATCGATTTCAAAAAAGGTATCAGTTACTAACACAATAGCCATAGTGTTAGTATCCTTTACAGACTCGGTATATATATTATATAGTGTGAGTTAGCATTGAAGTCGTATTGTCGTTGACTTTAGATTATGTTAGCTTCACTATTACAGGTTTACACATTCGTCTAGGAGATTGTACCGTCCTATTATTCCACATTCTTCTACCAAATATATAGTGGTTAAAGGGCGTAATACCGGCTCCTACTGATGAGTCGCCAGTAAGCACGAAACGAATGTGAATGAGATTATACTTTCCGTTCATGCTGCCTTTGGTTTATCCTTCTGGTCACAACTGAACTAATTTGTTACTAGGTTCGCAAAACCTAATACATACTTGCATATATATTAGTTCTTCGCAACAAACAGTATTTAACTGTAATATATTGAATTGAATGATGTCATGCTTACCGCGAAATGTGATAACTGATATCGATGAAGGCCAGAGTGTATGGTTTAACTGGAGTAACAGGTGTTCGGAAATTGTTGTAATTCTCAATTTGGGTGAACTTTAGCATAAATTTATATCCATCAGGTTGGTATCATGTACCGACTCGGAAACCATAGTGTTAGTATCCGGTACTCATCGATTTAAAAAGGTATCAGTTACTAACACAATAGCCATAGTGTTAGTATCCTTTACAGACTCGGTATATATATTATATGGTGTGAGTTAGCATTGAAGTCGTATTGTCGTTGACTTTAGATTATGTTAGCTTCACTATTACAGGTTTACACATTCGTCTAGGAGATTGTACCGTCCTATTATTCCACATTCTTCTACCAAATATATAGTGGTTAAAGGGCGTAATACCGGCTCCTACTGATGAGTCGCCAGTAAGCACGAAACGAATGTGCATGAGATTATACTTTCCGTTCATGCTGCCTTTGGTTTATCCTTCTGGTCACAATTGAACTAATTTGTTACTAGGTTCGCAAAACCTAATACATACTTGTTATCAATATTGTCAATATTTGCATTATTTTTCAACATGTGGTGAATGCGGCCAACTTACTTAATCAGACTGCATAGAAATTGTGCAGCTAGTGTTTCCCATAGAGTACAATGTATGTGATACTATGTGATCAGCGTTTATTATTTAAAATAATATTTATATTAATTTTGGGTTAGATCTTGGTAGTTTGTTTGCTGTTGTCTCCCGATGATGACCTCAGAAAGTCGAAATGCGTCATCGAATATGACTGACGGTAGTTATGCTATGCCGTGTGTCTGGTTAGGTTATATATATCCTGTGATTGGTAGTTATCTTAAGCTCGCAATCCTGATTTAAATAAATGTTATCCGCATCCGTGCAATCAATTATTGTTTCGCTGTTAAACTTATGTATATTTGAAAAGCTGCAAAATTTTATTTCATGGCTCGATAACATTGTACAGCCTATATTTACATTCAAATACAATTAATGCGAGACAAATATGAGAAAGAGCCGTGTTAAATTCATCACCTGTAAAACTACAAAAAATTGCTCTATTATCTTACTGTCGAATCGCTCTCTTAAACTGGCTTTTAAACAGCTGGCTAATTCCTCTTTTCGATTTTGCAGTTTATCCGATTTGACTAGAATGACTTTCCCAATCCAACGAAGAAGACAATAAAAGAATAACGTTTTTAATTATAATATTTAGAGACTCTAATACGAAATTATTATAAGAGGCACCAAATCGACTCAAAGCAGAATCGGTTATTAGTTTCCCGTATAAACAGATTCAAAGGAAGATCGGGTGATTAGCTTCACAATTATAATTCAGCAACGACATGCCTAAACACCACAGCCTTCTGCAGTTCACGTACACATGTCACGAACAAATGAAAAAATTCGCCTTGTTTTAAAATTTCAAGCGCACCCCAGGTGTTCTTCAATGCGTAATTACCTCGCTTGCATTGGCCTAAACAGCATTAACCGATATATAGGCAATACAATTTGACAATAATTGTTTGCGCGGGTGATGGTAACAATTCTTTTAATCAAGTTTGCGGGCTTGAAGTAAACACCAATCCCATTGTATTTAACCAGTCGTCGAACAACATAACAAAATTACCACCAGTCGCAACGCACTGACGCGTTTCGACCTTCCATGATCATAACATATATATATATATATATATATATATATATATGTGTGTGTGTGTGTGTGTGTGTGGAGAAAGCTACAAAGAGTTAATGTTCGTAAGTATGTATTAGATGTTGCGAACCTAGTAACAAATTAGTTCAGTTGTGACCAGAAGGATAAACCAAAAGCAGCCTGAGCAGAATGTATAATCTCATGCACATACTTTCCGCTCATGCTGCCTTTGGTTTATCCTTCTGGTCACAACTGAACTAATTTGTTACTAGATTCGCAACACCTAATACATACTTGCATATATATTAGTTCTTCGCAATAAACAGTATTTAAGTTAATGTTCGTGACTGCATAGAAATTGTGCAGACGACATTTTCAGTCAAGTTCAATGTATGCGAGACTGCTAGAGGTGAGAGCCGCATATCTAAATTTGATTTGATATATATTCAATGCGGTTTGATCCTCGATAGTCAGTTTGCCGTCGTACTCTGATAATGATCAAGGAAGGTCGAAACGCGTCAGTGCGTTGCGGCTGGCGGTAGTTTTGTTATGTTGTTCGACTACTGGTTAAATACAATGGGATTGGTGTTTACTTCAAGCTCGCAAACTTGATTTAAAGAAGTATTAACCGATGTCGCCTTGATTTCATTCACCAATTTGAATCAAAGCCGTAATTGCAGTGACACTCCTACATGGTATTCAATCAGCCACAAACCCGGTATTGCTGGCATTCTAGCTGAGCCTCCATTGTAATTGTCAACACCTATTGAACCAATTTCAATTGCTTCATCTGCAAGAACCGTCTTGCTCTCATAAGCTGAATTATATGAGTTATAAAATAAAACAATCAACTGTTCGAACGATTGTCGATAACACATCTTTAAATCAAGTTTGTGAGCTTTATATAGGCACTAATGTTATTGTAGCTAACCTGTCGAACAACCTAGCAAAGTAATGTGTTATCATGCTTCTGACAGTGAGGTGCAGCTAATGATCACTTTCACTTTATCATGAATTGCTTCTGTTTAATATAGTTTACTATTAGGAAAAGTTAGTTTAATTTGTAAAAGTTCACCCTCATTTTGAAAGAAAAATATTGATGTGATAAATAATCCATTAATTGGAAAACCTTGGGATTATAGGTGGCTTTTTATCAAACACGTAGCCACTTTATTAGCCTTTCTAGAAATTTACATTTATATCTAATTCTTACTTTTTTATTAAGTACTTTATCTTATTAAAAGATGTTAATAAGGAAACCGTCGTATTTCAATTCTTTAACGTTGATTGTGCACTATTTTTAAATATACGTGGAATGCCGATTGCATTGATTATAGCACTCTTACGAGATAACGTAGTAAATAAAAACGATGCCCGAAACAGCAATGCAGGCAGGCCAGCATTCTCTTCACAGAAACTATTATGGCCGTATAGTTCCTTTGACTTCGTCACACTTTGCCTTCATTACGCTATAAAAGCGCCGCAAACATATATTTTTGTGCATCTGGCGTCATAAGTTGTGCAGTACAGAGTCAAGTTTTAATTTGCCTTAGAAGCAGAAGCTCTTGTGAAGCCCACAACGTGGAAGGCTTTGATCTCGACTCATGTCTTAATGGTTTATTAATGGTTTGGTTAGTTCGTATTGACACTGAACAAATATATAAGCGCTTTTGGACCCATCAATATGCAACTATTCACGAGTATTTATCAATTTGTTTTTTGCCAATCATCAATCAATATAAACAATTAAAATGTTTTAATACTGACTGTTATTGAACGATTCTTCCGATGCACTGTAAAAGATAGAAGAGCTGTGAAACTTTCATAACTTTTGTTCTTTATGTAAATGTAAGATAAGTTCGTTTAATGCGCAAATAAGAAAAAAATAACACAAGTCACGGTATATGGATTATTGTAGAAGCGTAAAATGATAATTTTTTATGTTATCCTTTTCACAAATAAAAATCAATAATATTTTGCCATAATTGCCTTATGAAATCGAATGCAATGGAAAAAATACTCTCGGATTTGCACTGTTATTGTTTTATTTCATCAAAAATAAATGTATGCTTTTCCTTTATATAATTGCACGGCACAAAATTGCGCCAAACTTAGAATGAATAGACGATTTCATTTCACGAAGAATATATTTCCTTTTAATTGATCTTATGAAAACTATTTGAATGAAATAAACTGTCTTAAATTTTTGAAGAGTCATGTACTCTGGTTTAATATTACATATATCTTAAACAATGTATATCATTTGACAAATTGGAATATCCTGTTTTTAAAATATGTTCTTCGATGTTCAATCGATCGTGAAGCTCCGTAAATTTTAACGAAGGTGAGCTTCATCGCACAATTGCTTTTAAATGCACAAAATTGTAAAACATAGTTTGTCGTGTTCCACTTAAGCAAAATATTAATTTTCTATTTGTATCATACGCACACTATTTTCGTATTCTATTACCTGTTATAATGGTTTGCTAATTCATTTGCACACTCGTTTTCAATTAAAAATCATCCGGAAGTTTTGTCACATTACTGACTGTAGCCCCAAAACGTACATTTCAACTAATAGTTTTAAGCCTTTAGAAAATTACAAGTTTTTTTGCTGCATTTCTGCTTCGAGCACATGACGAAACTTGCTGTACTTAATCCCTTTTTGTTTTGAAAAGACTTGCCCTTTCATTTCGATCAAGATGACTACTGATAAAATTACCTGATCTGCGTTGTGATTAACACTGGCTGAATTCCAGTTGTTTTGTTTCTTCAAGACATTTCGGCGGTCGGTGTCGGCCACCTTCTTCAGTTCACCCATCCTCATAAGTTTTAAAAAACAAAATAAAGTTTTGTAAAACTTATGAAGATTGATGGACTGAAGAAGGCGGACGACAACGACCGCTGTAATATCGTGAATAAACAAAACACCAGGAATTCAGTTTTTTGTTGGTCAAAACGCAGATCAGGTAATTTCGATTAATCCAATGTCGCATTTTTTCACTTTTTAAGCGACTGCTTATAAACCCTTCTTTTTAGTTACACAAATAAATGCTTGAAGAATTAAATTCCTATGATTTTTTTCGGATGTTAGCTATCTTTTCGGGATAAAGTTGAATAATTATTAAAACAGAACCTGGTTCTAAAATTTTTCTGAGACCATCACTCGATTACTAATAGTCGCCAGATTTTCTGCAAAATAAAGTATGCATTAAAGCTCATTGATTTGAAATTTGCGCAAATAATCCGATTTACATTTTAAATCTGCCTGAGCTCTATTTCTGTGGTGTGAGAATGCTCACGATTTGTGGGACCAAAATATCGGAAAATAAAACAAAAATTCTACTAAAATAGCGAAACTTGCGAAATGCATATCTAATGTAGCAATAAATTGTCCATGTTGGCCTTTGCGTGTACGAATTTTCCACTCGTACGTTTTATTTCATATTCCATTGTTCATGAGTTTAATTTTGTCTCCATGTTAACAGCGAAGGATATGCAAATTGCCGTATTGAGCGTTTATAGTATTTTGTAATTCCTATCATTTACTTGATTTTCGGATTGCGTACCGAAATATTTGAATCCACTTTCATCATGATTTTTCAAATATTTCGACCTCTGGGTACGGATGTCTTTTTAAATGGCAAACACATCACACACTTAGTTGACAATCAATATGTCAAGTGGAAATATTAATTTAAACTGTCTCATTTATACCTGTTTTTAGATCTCTTAAGCATAACGTTTTTTTTATTAAAAATGTTAGGAAAGTGTATGTTAAATTGGTTTGTGTATATGTCTACATGTATACACTCTTCGCAATGAGATTACAGTGATTTAATGACAATTACTGACAACTCACTAGATAAGCGTACGTCATGCCTGTGTGTATGTGTTCTCGTTTGTTTTGAATTGAGGAGTAATCAGTTAATGCACGTGTACACTCATCCCAGTGAAATTACAGCGATTTGGCAACATCTGACTATTCACTGGATAGGCGTGTTAATTTAACATACACTTTCCTAACATTTTAATAAAAAAAAACGTTATGCTTAAGAGATCTAAAAACAAGTATAAATGAGGCGGTTTAAATTAATATTTCCACTTGACATATTGATTGTCAACTAAGTGTGTGATGTGTTTGGCATTGAAAAAGGCCTCCGTACCCGGAGGCCGAAATATCTGCAAAAATCATGATGACAGTGGATTCAAATATTTCGGTACGCAATCCGAAAATCAGGTAAATTATCTATTTCCTGTCGCGCAACATGTTTCTTTTAATTCCAATCATTGTTAACTTTATATACACGTTTGTGTGTGTTTACGTTATTAACTACCATTGCATTTGTTATAAGATGGAACTCACCTTTTAGACCAATTTCTTCCTTCTTTAACATTTTTCAGTTGTTATTAAAATTGCCATGTTCGTGATTTGAATCCAGGTACATTTATTTCAAAGCTGTGAATTGCATTCAGTTTTCAGTTTTATACAAAATAATATTTTAACATGTAGGTTTATATAAGTTGATTCAAAGTATACAGGCAGGATTTGATTATATTTGTTGTCTATATACATTACAAATGACGTAATATAACGTATGCAATTAAACTACTAGACCGGTCTCGTTCTCATTGGGCTCTCTTCAGTAGTAACAACAGGAGACAAGACGCTTCACACTCACGCAACGGTAGCCACGTGTTTCATGAGATTTTCTGATATATACACACTTACGCTTTTTTAAGTAAGGTTGAAACACGTCGGTATAGCTTCAGAATTAATGTTTCAACCACCTAGCTCCTATATGTAATTGACAAAATATACAATATTTGAACTGGAGAAGCGATTTTAAATTAAGGTTTATTGGCGAGATGTTAGTAAATTTATTGTCGATATTAACTAAACATTGCAGAAGACACCCATTTCAATTCGTCTCCTAGACAGATTTTTACATTAGTAGGCACTGATCAGGTGTGGCCAAAAGTGCTGCTACTGTGAATCGAATAAGCGAGACTTCATTTTAGTTGCATACAATTAATCTAATACACGATGTGTCCCGCATAGCGTGAAATTTCCAATTTTATACCAATGTATGCTCTTCTGTCTGTCTTCCTTCAATGTGGATCAATGTTTGCATCTCTGTAAATTGAAGACTTTCCTAGGGAAGAATTGGATAGTTATTTTGACTTTAAACTACATTCACGTTAGTTTGACACTTGACAGCATCAAATATAGAAACTTGCTTTTATTCCGCCTTTTTTCTTGTGTGGGACTCGTATTTCGGTAAAATCTTCAATCCTTTACATTTCCAGGGGCACAGATTTTATTTAGCAACTGCTGTTGAATGTCTATTAAGGACGAAACCAGGTTTAAATACGCATTCTATTTGCCATCATATTCAACAACTAACAAGAAATATTTAAATATATGTTGATAAAAACGCTCAGTTAATTTCTGATCTATTATGCATTGCGTCAACCTTTTGAATGAGTAAAACGCCTTTCTCTCCAATCATCAGATGCTTACACTGACATTTTAGGCTGGTAAAAAATAAACTCAATGCAGTGAAATTACTCAATACAGCGTTTGTGTGTATGTTTGTGTTCTAGACAGTCAAACATTTTTGCTTTAATTTATATACAGGACAGAAATTTATTGCTTCAAGTTTATGCCCCGCATGAAAGAAAAACGCTCCTACACTTACCTTTTCAGCAGCGCTATCTCATTCCGAATGGTCGTTGAAGTTATTGCTCCAAACTCGGAGAACATTTCTATTTGCAAACCACAAATTTTGCAAATTCAGAGACTCGCTTCCAGTGGCATTGTTTTATTTCAGCCGGGATGTTTTGAAAAGATAAAAAAAACATGCACCACAAACGAGCTTCCATGCATCGAATTGAGTGAATTTTTTTAATCTTACGATTAATTCATATGTTAAAAGTTGTTTGCGTTAATAAGTGCTTCTTAAATAAATAGTTTAGTTTATTCCTAAATAAACTAAACC
>JAQBSW010009359.1:0-29240 GCA_029291075.1 Eudiplozoon nipponicum
AAATGAAAAATTTTATCGCAAATAATTTATTTAATTGATAGAAGTAGAATAATGAGTTTCATTTTGAAATTTCTATCACAAAAATGCTTAATAAAATGCAAATACACAAATTTTTAAAATCAAGTTGGAAAGCTTTAATTAAACACCGATTTCACTTTATTGAACCAGTCGTCGAACAACATAACAAAATTACCGCCAGTCGCAACGCACTTGTTATGCTATTCGACGACTGGTTAAATACAATGGGATTGGTGTTTACTTCAAGCATACAAACTTGATTTAAATAATTGTTATAAACACCCGCGCAATCAATTATTGTTTAAATGTATTGTCTAATTTTCAGACTTTCGTCAAAGTGGAAGGAGTCTAAAACACTCCTATAGCTCTCAGCGATTTGTCTAATCTTCCAAGTAGCTTTTGTTTTAGAAATTGATGTTTTCATACACCAACCTCCATCGAAAAATTAAATAACTTTGCTCAGAACTACTACAGAATAGAATAGAATAGAATTTATTTATTTGGATTCAAACCACACATGTTCTATCAAATAATAATATTGCAAAATGTACAATATAGAAAAAAAAGAAAGGTATCGCATCAGATAAATATGTGCAATTAGTCTCATTTACATAAGTAAATCTCACTAGTTGTACTGTATATATATCAAGGTAAAATTCGAGTGTAACATTGTGCAAAAAAATGAGAACCATGACTAGCAATTGATTGTATGTATTGTTGACTAGCATAATGATAAAATGTATAACTTTTCGATTTGAATAATGCTAAAACTTGGAGATAAAAATCTCAAGAAATTATGTTTCTGCTAACAATTATCCATGTCTTTTATTCAACCATGAGAATGTGTTATCATAATTAAAATAAAAAATATCAGCGGGATTGTATACTTTTCTAGTCCAGTAGATAATAATTTTAAATACATCTTGGATGGAGGCGTTTCTCTAAGCCCCTTTGGTAATTGATTATAAATTTTGTAGATTTTTGAAAAAGAAAATAAATTACTCGCAATATTCCCCACCAAACATATAGGCACAAGTCCATTGGTTCAAATGGAAAAGTTTTATACAATAGCACATCCTCCAAAACCGTAAAGGTTGCAGTGATACAAACTGCACCCTCGTGGCGTATATTGTACAGGAGATAGGACTAATTTGTTTCACAACTTTTCTTTGTACAGCTTCTATCTTATTGGACAAGCTCTTTTTTAATGGATTCCAAGTAGCGGCAGCATATTCTCGTATCGGTCTAATCCATATTAAATACATTTTAAGTTTTATGTCATTCAATAAGATAATTCGATTTATTAGTGCCCATCTTTTCTTGGCACTACCTACTATCCGTTCAATGTGTCTCTCAGCAGAAACTGTATGCCTAAATCATTTATTTCTTGCATAAGTTTAATTTCAAAAACATCATTGATCACTGCATCATGAAAGTAAATATAATTAAAGTCTGTTCGGCTACTTATTTTCACAGCTCTCGTCTTCTTACTGTTTATTCTAACACCTAGTGTTATTAAATACCTAATTAAATCATACAAATCTAGCGTCACATTATTTTTAGAGAATTTGACATTTTTCGGATCAATTGGAAAAATTATTTTTAAATCATCAGCGAATTTGCAAACTCGACCGTTAAAGATCTTAGTTTCCAAATGAGCAAATACGATTTTAAATAAAATTGTTTCTAAACTCGATCCCTGTGGAACTCCACTTGTTACTCTTTTCGATTCTGATATAAAATCATTTACTTGAATACTCATTCTTCGATTATATAAATAGAATTTAAGTAACCTACAATAGTGGTTAAAGAGAGTAATACCGGCTCCTACTGATGAGTCGCCAGTAAGCACGAAACGAATGTGCATGAGATTATACTTTCCGTTCATGCTGCCTTTGGTTTATCCTTCTGGTCACAACTGAACTAATTTGTTACTAGGTTCGCAAAACCTAATACATACTTGCATATATATTAGTTCTTCGCAACAAACAGTATTTAACTGTAATATATTGAATTGAATGATGTCATGCTTACCGCGAAATGTGATAACTGATATCGATGAAGGCCAGAGTGTATGGTTTAACTGGAGTAACAGGTGTTCGGAAATTGTTGTAATTCTCAATTTGGGTGAACTTTAGCATAAATTTATATCCATCAGTTTGGTATCATGTACCGACTCGGAAACCATAGTGTTAGTATCCGGTACTCATCGATTTCAAAAAAGGTATCAGTTACTAACACAATGGCCATAGTGTTAGTATCCCTTACAGACTCGGTATATATATTATATAGTGTGAGTTAGCATTGAAGTCGTATTGTCGTTGACTTTAGATTATGTTAGCTTCACTATTACAGGTTTACACATTCGTCTAGGAGATTGTACCGTCCTATTATTCCACATTCTTCTACCAAATATATAGTGGTTAAAGGGCGTAATACCGGCTCCTACTGATGAGTCGCCAGTAAGCACGAAACGAATGTGCATGAGATTATACTTTCCGTTCATGCTGCCTTTGGTTTATCCTTCTGGTCACAACTGAACTAATTTGTTACTAGGTTCGCAAAACCTTATACATACTTGCATTTTTTTCTGTTTTTGCCTTGTACAGAACTGAAAATTTGTTACTACTAACTGTATGACCTGTGAGTAGTACATGCTCGCAAATTGATGATTTTTGTGCATGGGCTGCATCCCTCTTTAATATTTTTTGAGGGAGATGCTGATTTATTCTAGTTTCGAGCCTCTTTTTTGATCTTACGACGTACTGAGCGTTGCAGGTACATTGAAATTTGTAAACAGACAAAGGTGTTGACGTCAAAGAGAGGTTATCTTTTTCATGCGTGCGCATCAGTTTTGTTATGTTGAACACCACTCTCACCTGTATTGATGGAAACTGTGCTTTAGTTGCTCGAATTACTTATCTTTTGAAGATTTCACCTGGAAGATGACCTCCAATGTGACCACTAAGCGTTACTCTCTGGGGTGTTTTGTTTTCCTCCAAATTGGTCTCGATTTTGTTGCGCTGCCTCAAGTTGTATCCTATGAACCAGTCGGGATAGCCATTATTTCTCAACGCTTCGCAAGGCAAATTAAGCTCTTATTCAATGTTGTTCGGTGAACAAATCCTGCATATTCGTGTGGCCAAATTTATTATCAGGTTCCTTTTGTACGCCTTTGGCAGACTACTGAAATAATGCATATATTGCCCAATCCAGCTTGATTTCTTGTGAACTGACCTTGAGATAGTACCATCTTCATCTCTCGTTATTCCCACACCTAGATAGGTTATATATCCGTCTTGTTCTTCTTCTATTGTAAACTTGATTGCTTAGTCTACCTTGTTTATGTGATGTAGCAGTGCATTTGTATCTTCATCCTTTTCAACGAGCATGAAAGTATCGTCAACGTAGCCTACGTAAGAATGAGCTCCATTGATAAATGGTTTTAAACCAGTTGTTTCTAAATGATGCTTGTATATGTCTGCCAATACTGGTCCAAGAGACCTACCCATATCTATGCCTTCAATTTGTCTGTAAAAGACTACTTTGAATACGAATTGTACGTTGGATGTACATAATAAAAGTAGTAATCCACTTCAATCAGTATTTCCGCATTTGATGATCGTATATATTCACACAGGATATTTATATTTTTATTTATTGGAATGCTAGTAAAGAGGAACTTTATATCGAGAGACAGCATTTTCCTCTCTTTTAAATTCAGGTAGCGTATTTTCCCCACATATTGAAAGCTATCTTGTACAACGTGCTTCATTCTTCCTTTCATGATAGGTTTAATAATCCGGAATAATTGTCGGGCTTCCCCGTGATGTGGAGAATTAACCATAGATAAAATGGGTCTGAAAGGCGGAAGTCTCTCATTGTTGGTCATTTTGTGAACCTTGGGCAACCCATATAATATCGGTTGCGTTGAACCTACCGTCTTTGTATGTTTGCATTCTGTAATAAAAGCATTTTTGTACTCTATGTCGATTCCTTGTTTAGCTTCGACCTACGAAATAATTCAGTTTAGAATCTTCTTTATGGAATTTTCCAATGTTGCCGTAGTGTCGCGTTGTACTTCTTCACGTTTAAATTTGAATTTGTCATTCAGAATTTGGAACATAGCCTGACAATAGTCCGTGGAGTTCATTAACATTACACCTGTCCATTTTTCTGGCTTCACGAGTCTGATTTGTTTGTTTCGTTTTAGCTCATTTAGTTCCTCTAGATTCCTTTTGGTGACCAGTTTATTGACTTTGAATGTCCGCATGTATTTGCCATATGCACTACGGAGGGCCGATTTAAAGAGCGATATGACGTAGTTTTGTAGTTTGAAGATTCTACAAAACACAAATCAACAGAAAACTACGACAAGCATATGGCCAATATATGCGCACATTCAAAGTCAATAAACTGGTCACCAAAAGGCATCCAGAGGAACTAAATGAGCTAAAACGAAACAAAAAAGTCAGACTTATGAAGCCAGTCAATGGGTCTATAGTCAGGCTATGTTCCAAATTCTGAACGACAAATCCAAATGTAAACGCTAAGAGGTACAACGCGAAGCTAAACAAGAAACCGACATAAAGCACATAAATGCATTTATTGCGGATTGCAAACATGCAAAGCCCGTATGTTCAGCTCAACCGATATTGCATGGGTTGCCCAAGGTTCACAAAATGACTAACAAAGAGAGATTTCCGCCTTTCAGGCACATTTTCCCAAGGTTAATTCTCTACCAGACGGGGCAGCAAGACTATTATGCCGGATTATAAAGAAATGCTCATACTACCCTCACAATCAGGAACCTTTTAAGTGTATAACAACGATTATATTCTTATTATACCACGCTAAATTGGATATATTGGTGAATTGGTACAATATAATGTGTTTAGTGTTTATTCCAATCTTGCACACCTGATATAAAGATAGAATATTCTGCGTTCTAAGCAAACCAGATCACGCATAGGCAAAAAACTTCGCAAACGAAAACACTTTCATCGCTACGAGTCCGCAATTGTACAAGATGAGCGGCTAAAATTGATATGTGCATATCCTGTGTTGCTACTTGTCGAACAAGACATATTCCGGACAATGCGATTTGACTCACAAAAAAGACTAAAAACTATTTATTCATGCAAGCAAACTCTGGCTTTCTCTAACACTCACCAAACAGTTGTTTGAAATACCAATCAATTGATAAAACCAGACTCTCTTACTAATCTGAGTGTTATTATATTGCCACAGCTTTTCATTTGGATCCAATTAATTGTAGACACTTTAGGAAATAACATTAGAGAAATTGCATTTTTATGAAGGGTTTTTAATGAAACTCAATTTGCTACTTATAAGTTCAATAAATAATTAGTAAAAAATTAATTCATTTGCAATTTACTAGAGTAGAGAGACTTTTTCAACGCTTTTATCGTCATATTTACTAAGGTTGGTTCCTAACAACACGTTTCACAAGTACTGATTGTAAATGTAAATTAATAATTGCCAATGATATTATAAGGCATCTATTAATTACGAATATGTGTCTTCGAGACCGACGGGGCGCCATTTATGTAGAATTTGTTGGTGCGGCATAATGCATTGCCGCAAATAATTAGCAAAAATAATTTCGGCTTGCAATATCACGTTTTGCAAGTGCTACCTCTGTCTGGATTAACGTTTGAGGCAGGTGTTGTCGGGTTCGATTGGTTAGCTGCTTCGTGGTTCTTACAATAAGTCATTACATAGTTTACAGTTTTATCCTCAATATTCAGTTTGCATTCATATTCAGATAATAAACAAGTAATGGCCTGTTAATTCGCATTAAATATAATCCCAACAGTTTAGAAATTACGGAATAAGATGTGAGTTGAAATTAAGAAAAAAAATTCTATAAAAATGTTCATGTTTCGAACGTTAAGTTCTGCAAAATATTTTTCTTGGTTTTAAAAAGGATCAGAAAATAGGAAAAAATTTTGGAAGTTCAGATATTCTGTGCCAACAAATAATATAAAAATCTTTTGTTGCTATTCTGAATGCGATTAATTTATTGAATATCGACTGTAATACTTTTAGGTTACTTAAATTCTATTTATATAATCGAAGAGTGAGTATTCAAGTAAATGATTTGATATCAGAATCGAAAAGAGTAACAAGTGGAGTTGCACAGGGATCGAGTTTAGAAACAATTTTATTTAAAATCGTATTTGCTCATTTGGAAACTAAGATCCTTAACGGTCGAGTTTGCAAATTCGCTGATGATTTAAAATAATCTTTCCAATTGATCCGAAAAATGTCGAATTCTCTAAAAATAATGTGACGCTAGATTTGTATGATTTAAGTAGGTATTTAATAACACTAGGTGTTAGAATAAACAGTAAGAAGACGAGAGCTGTAAAAATAAGTAGCCGAACAGACTTTAATTATATTTACTTTCATGATGCAGTGATCAATGATGTTTTTGAAATTAAACTTATGCAAGAAATAAATGATTTAGGCATAACGATTCAATGTACAGCTTCCGCTGAGAGACACATTGAACGGATAGTAGGTAGTGCCAAGAAAAGATGGGCACTAATAAATCGAAATATCTTATTGAATGACATAAAACTTAAAATGTATTTGTATGGATTAGACCGATACGACAATATGCTGCCGCTACTTGGAATCCATTAAAAAAGAGCTTGTCCAATAAGATAGAAGCTGTACAAAGAAAAGCTGTGAAACAAATTAGTCCTATCTCCTGTACAATATACGCCACGAGGGTGCAGTTTGTATCACTGCAACCTTTACGGTTTTGGAGGATGTGCTATTGTATAAAACTTTTCCATTTGAACCAATGGACTGGTGCCTATATGTTTGGTGGGGAATATTGCGAGTAAGTTATTTTCTTTTTCAAAAATCTACAAAATTTATAATCAATTACTAAAGGGGCTTAGAGAAACGCCTCCATCCAAGATGTATTTAAAATTATTATCTACTGGACTAGAAAAAGTCTACAATCCCGCTGAAATTTTTTTCTTTTGATTATGATAACACATTCTCATGGTTGAATAAAAGACATGGATAATTGTTAGCAGAAACATAATTTCTTGAGATTTTTATCTCCAAGTTTTAGCATTATTCAAATCGAAAGGTTATATATTTTATCATTATGCTAGTCAACAATACATACAATCAATTGCTAGTCATGGTTCTCATTTTTTTGGTTCTCATTTTTTTGCACAATGTTACACTCGAATTTTACCTTGATATATATACAGTACAACTACTGAGATTTACTTATGTAAATGAGACTAATTGCACATATTTATCTGATGCGATACCTTTCATTTTTTTCTATATTGTACATTTTGCAATATTATTATTTGATAGAACATGTGTGGTTTGAATCCAAATAAATAAATTCTATTTTATTCTATTCTGTAGTAGTTCTGAGCAAAGTTATTTAATTTTTCGAGGGAGGTTGGTGTATGAAAACATCAATTTCTAAAACAAAAGCTACTTGGAAGATTAGACAAATCGCTGAGAGCTATAGGAGTGTTTTAGACTCCTTCCACTTTGACGAAAGTCTGAAAATATTACAATACATTTAAACAATAATTTATTGCGCGGGTGTTTATAAAAATTATTTAAATCAAGTTTGTATGCTTGAAGTAAACACCAATCCCATTGTATTTAACCAGTCGTCGAATAGCATAACAAGTGCGTTGCGACTGGCGGTAATTTTGTAATGTTGTTCGACGACTGGTTCAATAAAGTGAAATCGGTGTTTAATTAAAGCCTTCCAACTTGATTTTAAAAATTTGTGTATTTGCATTTTATTAAGCCTTTTTGCGAAAGAATTTTCAAAATGAAACTCATTATTCTACTTCTATCAATTAAATAAATTATTTGCGATAAAATTTTTCATTTGCGATGTATTTAAAAATGAAATATTTAGCATTTTTCTTTCATATATTTACCAAGCATGGCTCATAAAAATATGTTAAAACAGTACAAATTGAAAATGTTAATCAATAAATGTGTCGGTATGGAAGTATGCATTAATAGGTCGAATCAATGAATTGGATTTAACCGCCAGGAAATTAACATATTTGGACCTGCGGCAGAATACAATGCCGCGCAGAGTTAGGATTGAAAAGATGTTCCCAGCTGTCCTGATCCAGGGTCTTTGTAAAACTTGAGAGAAGAATTATTCGATAGGACAAATGGTGTATGCTTATTGTGGTGTGGAGGTTTCAAATAGCCAAGAAGTGTCTTTCTATTGGGCTTGAAGTGTGGTGTGTGAACAAACTTGACAGAGCTATTTTGAGAAATTTGATTGCATAGTGCCAGCTTCATATTTTCCAATGCTGCGTTTTGCGTACGCGGGTTGTAGTGTACCTTAAAATCTGATAAATAACGTTATTTGAGAAGACAATGCGAAAGAAAACTTTCTTATATCTGATAAAATTTCTTTTAGTTCTTGCAAACTGGAAGGGTATAATGAATATATATATATATATATATATATATATATATATATATATATATATACATAGTTATATATACATGCGCAAGTTGTCGATCAAATTACGTAGGCCGATTGACGAGAATTTTATTTATTCCTATTTTGTTTTTTTTCAATTTATAAATAAAGAGGAGTTCATTTCTATAAATCAAGTTTGCAAGCTTGATGTAAACACCAATCCCATTGTGTTTATTCATTTGTTGATATTTGAGAAGAATATGAAAAAGCGGTTCTGTTCTCTGATTAAACATCATTTTATTTTGCAATTGAAAAGGATACTATGAATTTTCTTAACGCTTGCATTCAAAAAGTATTGTTTAAAGTTTTAAAATATTGTGCAATGATGACACACTTAAGCAGATAGGGGCTAAGAGAATTTCCAAAACCAGTAAGTAGGAAATGGATGTTTTCATATTTGTAAAATAATTTCTGTACACATCTTATAACTGACGAGGAATTTCTCGGTTTGCCAATGCTTGAAACACACATAAGTAGATAAAGTGCAAGAAAAACAAGTTAAATTTAAATTATTCCCTGGAGCACTTCGATACGGTAGTAGTTAAAATATTCAAGAAAAAAAATAAAACTTGGATTATAAAGAATT
The DNA here is from genome assembly GCA_029291075.1 of Eudiplozoon nipponicum. Classification (NCBI taxonomy): domain Eukaryota; kingdom Metazoa; phylum Platyhelminthes; class Monogenea; order Mazocraeidea; family Diplozoidae; genus Eudiplozoon; species Eudiplozoon nipponicum. The sequence continues at coordinate 9,132 of JAQBSW010009359.1, forward strand.
GCTTAAATTCTGAAAATATGGGGAAAATATTACACACACAAACGGATAGGAGTTTAAGAGAATTATCTAACTCCATGTTTTAGAGTAACATTACGGCTTTCTGTAACAAACAGGAGGTGCTTTCGTGTCTCAATATAAAACAGAATAACCCAGGTAAATTAGACTTACTTTTGCAATCAACATTTTAAATTAAACAAATAACTTTTCCTTTTTCACCTATTCAATAGCATTCGTAGATAGAAATATGAAAAAATATAATACAAGCTTTCCAATGGAAAATGCAAAATAATATTTTGTTTAAGTGAAAGACTCTTTACTTTTCAATATTTCCTCAATCAACTAATATTGAATGAAAGTCAAATCGAAAAACTACTGATCTTAATGAATATGTGAAATATGAGAACATCGAATCAGTTTCGTGAATCACCTCAAGTTCCGAGACAATGCACGTGCATAAAAATAAATTTTTTATTAATTCTTGTTAGACAGAATGCATGATCCCTGATATTTCAGAAAAGAAATAATAAAGCGAAATATTTAATAAAGCTTAATAATTAAGTTAGCAGAAACCGTTTTCATACACGGAGGTATTACACCCATTATTGTTCAAAATTACACACGGTATCGTAAAGTTTATTAAGGCATAGTCGACATCAGGTTATGCAAGTATATTTTCTGTATTATAATATTGTCAAATACTAGGAAATGATTTCGTTGTCATGGGACGATATGTGCAGATATTCTCTACTCTAATATTAACAGCTACGGGGAAATTTATTAAATTGCCGAAATATTTATAGCATGCAGATGATACGGAAGCTTGCATACCATTAGTAGCATCAATAATAAGATGATGTGGTGGCAACGATTTACATAAGTGTATAATCGCAACTCTGATATCGCCAGCTATGAACTACCAAACTTAAAATTAAGCATGTGTGCTACAAAGAGCGTTTGTAAATGGTAAGCCATCAATACGAGAGGACGTTCGCAACGCGGAAGCTTCATTTGAGTAGCTACAATCTGTGAATTATCAAGCTCAAATCCCACTTTCTCAGATGAAACTAAGGATGAATACAAACGCATGGAGAATTGATAGGAACCTTTAATGAAATATTGGCCATAGGTAATCAGTAAAATATATTTGAGAGACATGTGCCTCTATCCCAATGAAAGTGCATTCAATAGATGTAAACGTCCCATTTAAACGTGTCAAAGCTAATGTCTTTTTCTTAACATTTTACTTAGATTAAAACAAGAGTCATCTCAAAATATAATGAGAGGCGGGGCCACGAAGACGAAAGTCATGACCAGGTAATTGACCTATAATTATTAATAAAAGAAGCTTAATTTCGTTACGAAATAAAACTAGTGATGGACAGACCAGGACGTTATGACAATTAAAAGAAAAAAGTAAAATTTCTTTAATTATTTTCGACATCCATCATTATTGGTTCAATTAATCTTGGAGTTTATACACTTACCCTTAAATTTTCACAAAGTCCATCTAATTCCATAAATAAGATTTTATGCCTGTTAATGTGCGGTTTCTCATTGTTAATGATTAGGAAATAGCAATTTTACATCCGTTAAGGATGGCCTGATTGAAATTAAGAAAGGTCACGTAGTAGGTATCCTTCCTAATAATACCCCTTTCTAATTTCGAGCAATACCTAATTAACAAGAAATGCAAAAGCGGTAATTCGCCTGATGACCGGGTTTTAATAAAAAAATTGAAATTCGAACATTTGAATAGTTAAACAGCAAATATTATCATTTCATCGCGAGCATGAATCCAAATCGCCAATTTGGAATCCAAGAACCGTGAATAAAACATAAGCTCCAAAAGTTGCTAATTCGAAAGAAAATTTCTCAAATAGTGCATAAAGATTAGTTCAGTTGTGACCAGAAGGATAAATCAAAGACAAAATGAACGGAAAGTATAATCTCATGCACATTCGTTTCGTGCTTACTGGCGACTCATCAGTAGGAGCCGGTATTACGCCGTTTAAACGTATATTTGGGTGAGGAATGTGGGATAATAGGACGGTACAATCTCCTAGACGAATGTGTAAACCTGCAGTAGAGTAACTTACATCGTATAGTCTCGACAATGCAACTTCAACACTAACTCACTCTATGTAATATAAATACCGAGTCTGTAAAGGATACTAACACTATGGCTATTGTGTTAGTAACTGATACCAACATTATCAGTTCTCAAATCGGACGAAACCAGTCTACTGGATGAATTGCCTTTTCTACACTATACAATTCTTAGTTTATACTGACCTAACGAAAGTACTTATTGTTTCAGTTGTTTATATCAAATATGCAAATTTGATTACAATAAATGTTATCAACGCCCACGCAAAAATGTTCGTTTAATTATATAAATGTATATTTCAATACCACTTCTTCGCGTAGTGTGATGTCTGTTCAGTAATGACTGATTAGAAATGATTATTTGGAAATTTGTGTCTAAATGAAAATTACAAAATTGATTTAACAAGTTATATGTGGAAAAACATTTCATTCCAAAAAAATGTAATTTAAATATTGTCTAATTTAAAATATCAAAATCCTAACATTTATACTGAGAAATTTATATTCTTAAGGAGTCATGTGATTATATCATATTCACAACATTGATTATAGTAAATGTTATCACCGCCCGCGCAACCAATGTTCGTTTAGTTATAAAAATGTTCATTTCAATACCACTTCCCCATGCAGTGTGTTGTCTCTTCAGTAATGACATATTGGGGTTGGTTAGTTGGATCTTTGGGTCGAAATGGATGCCATATGAGCTTCACCATAAAAGAAAATAAACTAACCGTTTTGCATTAGTTAGCATGGGGTTGAAAATTGTGTTTAGTTTTCGGATTGCTTGACGTCAGTGTAATCAGAAAAAATGATTTAATAAGAATTATACGCAATTGAAATTGGATTGTTTACGATAAAGTTGTGTTTCCCATATGAACTGCGTGGATTGCTCTCAAACACAATCATTTTTTCATATGTTGCGATTAATCTCAATATACATACTGATGACATAATCATTAACGTAGACTTTTACTCATGTATTTGTATAAACTAAATTATGCACATCGGAATCTGATCTGTTGCAGACAACGTAGTGTTTTCTATTATAAGATAATACACAGATATTTATCAAGTTCATTCATTTAGTTGCTGCCTTTCTTCTCATTAAACATGCTGAAGCCAGAATCCACGTCGCCCTGCACATTCAAACATTGCAGCAATGGAGAGTAAGCACATCTAGAACGTGGCGTAGTACTCGCTACTCCTGATGAGTCGCCAGCAAGCTCGAAACGCATGTGTAAATGAAATGATATTTTTCGTTCGTGCCAGCTTTTGTATATCAGCCTGTTTCTAGCTGAATTAATTTGATTCATTTCGTGTGTTTTACTGCACAAAATAAAATTTAGACTTATTTTACCCGTCCCAATGAAATAGCAGATCTATGTCCAATTTCAGATTTGAATTGAGCATATTTTCCGACTGCAGGTCAAAGTGGAACCAAGTGCTATCAGTCGCCTAACCTACATTTCAGAAGTGAAAATAAATATAACATCTATTCTAGCATATTGTCCACTTTTTAAGTTTATGCAGTACTTCTTCACAGTCAACTTTTTTTAAGGTATTGCTTCCAACATTCATTTAAAGAATAAGTTTAATGTGATAAGCATCACGCTAATCTGAGTAGCAAAATGATATGTCAATTTATACTTTGCATTGACAGTGTGCACTGGGTTAAATCGTTAGATGGATTTTGGGTGAATAAAGTTGACAACACTGCAGTGTTCTAACGGGATCATGTACTTGAGATTATAAAACCTAAATCCTCATGAACATGCAATCCTTTTATTTGCATAAATCTAATGTGTTAATGAAAAAAGCAATTTCGTTTTACTTTTAAATATGCCTATCATTTCAGGTTTATGCTGAAATCAAATATTATTTGCCTATGTCATGCGAAAGTTGTCGATCAACTTACATAGACCGATCGACGAGAATTTTAATTACTCGAATTAGAGGACATTGCAAATTAAACGCCTGTTTTGAATCAAATGGTGAATACATGTCTTCAATTGCGCAACACATCGTTAAAACCTCATACGTATGTTCTCCAGACGTAGCACTTGTGACAAGTATTAAATGCAATAAAAGAAGGGAGTTAGCCACATAAGAAGCTTTATCGGTAAACAAATTGCAGCTGGATGTAAACCAACAAATGAAGCATGTTCAGACAAGAGCTTGAACTGGAGGTGATGTAAAAAATTGATTGTTTGTCCCTTTAATTCACACTTCCTCCAGGTAGAAAATTTTCTATTTTTTTTACCTTTCAATATAAATATAAATCTATGTTAATTTGAGAAAAACATGAGAAAGAAGCGGTACTTGTGTCTGAAAAAACTTCTTTTTATTTTACACTCGGAAAGGATGCTATGAATTTTATTAATGCTTACATTCAGAAAGTATTATTTAAAATTTTTAAATATTGGGAAAAGATAACACACATAAAACGGATAGGAGTTTAGAATAGAATAGTATATCTTTATTTGGATTCAAACCACACATGTTCCATCAAATAATAAAATTAGAAAATGTACAATATAAAAAGATATCACATCACATATATATGTGCAATTAGTTGTACTGTACAATTTATTAGCATCAGAAAGTTCAGCTGTAAACAGTGATAGATTCTTCATCAAAATTAGGAAAATTTAAGTTATAATTCGAGTATAACATTTTGTAAGAAAAAAAGGGAACCATGACTAATAATTGATTGTGTGCATTGTTGATTAACAAGATGATATAATGCATAACATTTCAGTTTTAATAATACAAAATTTGAAGATAGAATCTGGAGAAATAATGTTGCTGAAAAACAATTAATCCTGTCTTTTATTTAACAATGAGAAAGTATTATCATAATAAAAATTAAAAATATCAGCAGGATTGAACACTTTTTCTAGTTCGGTAAATAAAAATTTAAAAGATATTTTAGTTGGAAGCGTTTCTCTAAGCCCCTTTGGCAATTGATTGTAAATTTTGTAAATTTTTGAAAAGGAGAATAGCTTGCTCGCAAAATTCCCCACCAATGGTGGAGATATTGCAAAATGACCAGATCTAGTTCCAAATTCATGACTCTTTCTTATGGGATTCATATAGGCACCAGACCACTTGTTCGAATGGAAAGCTTTTACGCAATAGCACATTCTCCGAAACCATAAAGGATGCAGTGATACAAACTGTAATCCAGTGGCGTATATAGTGCAGGAGATAGGACTAATTTTTTACACAACTTTTCTTTGTACAGCTTCTATCTTATTAGACAAACCCTTTGTTAAGGGATTCCAGGTAGCGGCAGCATATTCTAGTATCGGTCTAATCCATATTATAAACATTTTATATCTTATTTCATGCGATATAATATTTAATTTTATTAATGCCCTTCTGTTCTTGGCACTGCCTACTGTCCTTTCAATATGTCTCTCAGCAGAAGCCATACAATGAATAGTTATGCCTAAATCCTTAATTTCTTGCATAAGTTTAATCTCAAAAACATCATTAATCTCAGCATCATGAAAATAAACATAATTAAATTCTGTTCTGTTACCTATCTTTAAAGCTCTCGTCTTTTACTGTTTATTCTCTACACTAGTGTTAACAAATATCTACTTAAATCATACAAATCTAGTGTCACATTATTTTTGGAGAATTCGAAATTATTTGGATCAATTGGAAAGATTATTTTCAAATCATTAGCGAATTTGCAAACTCGACCTTTAGGGATCTTAATTTCCAAATTTGCAAATACAATTTTTAATAAAATTGGCCCCAAACTTGATCTCTGTGGAACTCCACTAAAAAATATGGAACGCTTCACGATTTTGCGTGTCATCCTTGTGTTTAAGAGAGTTTTCTAACTCAATGTCTCAGAAAAATAATACTGCTTTCTGTAGCAAAGAGAAGGTGCTTCGGTGTCTCAATATCAAACAGAATAACCCAGGTAAGGTTCAATTACTTCTGCAATCATAATGTTAAATTAAACAAATATTTTTGTCTTTTTTACCTATTCAATAGTATTCGTAGATACAAATATAAAATACATAGAACCACTTTTCTAATGGAAAATGCAAAATAAGATTTTGTTTAAGTGAAAGAGTCTTTATTTTACCTGATTTTCGGATTGCGTACTGAAATGTTTGAATCCACTGTCATCATGATTTTTCCAGATATTTCGACCTCCGGGTACGGAGGTCTTTTTCAATGGCAAACATATCACCCACTAAGTTGACAATCAGTATGTCAAGTGGACATATTAGTTTAAACTGCCTCATTTATACTTGTTGTTAGATATCTTAAGCATAACGTTTTTGTTAAAATGCTAGGAAAGTGTATGTTAAATTGGTTTGTGTATATGTCTGCATGTATACACTCTTCGCAATGAGATTACAGTGATTTAATGACAATTACTGATAGCTCACTAGATAAGCGTACGTCATGCCTGTGTGTAAGTGTTCACGTTTGTTTGAAATGAGCATTTATATAATTAAACGAACATTGGTTGCGCGGGTGGTGATTAAAATTATTAGACTCATTTATTTAGATTCATTTTACCTATGTTTAATTCTCCACAGTACGAGGTAGCCAGACTGTTATGCCGGATTATAAAGAAATGGTCATACTACCCTCACAATCAGTGACCTTTTAAATGTATAACAACGATTATATTCTTATTATACCACGCTAAATTGGATATATTGTTGAACTGGTACAGTATAATGTGTTTAGTGTTTATTTCTATCTTGCACACCTGATATAAAGATAGAATATTCTGCGTTCTAAGCAAACCAGATCGCATATGGGCAAAATCTTCACAAACGGGATTACTTTCATCCCTAACTGTCCGCAATTGCACAAGATGAGCGGCTCAAATTGATATGTGCATATCCTGTGTTGCTACTTGTCGAACAAGACAAATTCCGGACAATGCGATTTGACTCACAAGAAAGATTAAAAACTATTTATTCATGCAAGCGAACTCTGAATTTCTCTAACACTCACCAAACAGTTGTTTGAAATACCAATCAATTGATAAAACCAGACTCTCTTACTAATCTGAGTGTTCTTATATTGCCGCAGCTTTACATTTGGATCCAATGAATTGTAGACACTTTAGGAAATAACATTAGATAAATTGCATTTTTATGAAGGATTTTTAAAAATAAAACTCAATGTTCTACTTATAAGTTTGATAAATAATTAGCAAGAAGTAAATTCATTTGCGATTTTATAGAGTAGCGGGACTATATCATAATTTCTACCGTCGTAAATACTTAGTTCGGCACGCAACAGCACGTTTCCCAAGTACAGTTTGTAAATGTAAATTAATAGTTGAATGGGATATTCTAACGCGTCTATTAAAATGAATATGTTTCTTTAGGTCCGATTTTCGATAAATGCAATACTTGTGCATTGCAAATATTTAGCCAAATTGCAGTTTTCTGGATTACAGATTGTAAAAGTGCGATCAATGATATTATTTACATCGCCAGAATTATTTGCGTGTGCATTTTATCTTCTATAAAATTTTAAATATATTCTCAACAGTTAAGAAATTGCGGAATAAGATGTGAGTTGAAATTTAAAAAAAATTATTCTATAAAAATGTTCATGCTTCGAACGATGTATTTAAAAATGAAATATTTAGCATTTTTCTTTCATATATTTACCAAGCATGGCTCAAAAAATATGTTACAACAGTACAAATTGAAAATGTAAATCAATAATTGTGTCGGTATGGAAGTATGCATTAATAGGTCGAATCAATGAATTGGATGTAACCGTCAGGAAATTAACATATTTGGAGCTGCGGCAGAATACAATGCCGTGCAGAGTTAGGATTGAAAAGATGTTCCCAGCTGTCCTGATCCAGGGTCTTTGGAAAACATGAGAGAAGAATTATTCGATAGGACAAATGGTGTATGCTTTTTGTTGTGTGGAGGTTTCAAATAGCCAAGAAGTGCCTTTCTATTGGGCTTGAAGTGTGGTGTGTGAACAAACTTGACAGAGCTATTTTGAGAAATTTGATTGCATAGTGCCAGCTTCATATTTTCCAATGCCGCGTTTTGCGTACGCGGGTTGTAGTGTACCTTAAAATCTGATAAATAACGTTATATTTTTATAAATACGTAGAGTTTAGCTTGACGTGATAACTCTCGCGAAAATGCCGGGAATCGATCTGTTCATGAAGGTCTCTATTTCTCATTAGACTGTGCTCCCCGTGTTTTGCAAAAAAGGAAATTTTGTTGATCGTATTGTTGTCGACGCACCGGTTTATTTGACTGTAGACGTCAGGGCATCGACTGCCAAAAATTGTAACCAACATCCACCACGGCATCCAAAGTTTAAACCCGATATACTCTGACCAGCGTGCATAATTAATCTGCAATAATAGAAGTTTGGAATAATTTCGTGATAATTACAAAGGTAGGTCACACTAGAATTTTTACTACGAGAGATTTTTGAAGGTGTGGGCTTAATTGAATTGACTGAATTTGTGCGATCAATGATATTATTTACATCGCCAGAATTATTTGCGTGTGCATTTATCTTGTATAAAATTTCGCTTTTTTATTTTTTTGCTGAAATATCAGGGATTATGAATTCTGTCTAATAAGAATCCATAAAAATTTGATAGAAAATGGTGTTTTAAAACTGTAAAAAATTCTTTTTATCGTGATCTGTAAATCTGGCAATATTTTACAACAAAATATAATTATATGACACGAAATGAGCTGCACATAAACGAAAGGCTAACCGTGAAACATGACTCAGTTTATGACTAAAAATTGCGTGTGGTGTGGGGCCGGCTGACTCAGCGGTTGTAGCAACACATTCCGATGCAGACACGAACAGATTCGTACTCTGTCCGCGGCAATAAGGACATAGCCGGGGTTCCTGTTGAATTCTCTTTTGCACATAATACAATGCTTATTAAATACTAAAAATGTAGCGAGACTGTTGTTTACATCAAGATCGATATCTTGATTTAAAAAATGTCTTGTACAATTAAACGAACATTTGTTGCCTGAGCGGTGATAACAATTACTTGAATCAAGGTTGCTGTCTTGTTATATACACCTGTCGCATTGTGTACCTACATTTGTCAGTAGAAACTAAACATCGTAAAATGTGGAAAAATCAATAAATATACTTTTTCACACTAAACAACTTTTAGTTTATGCTGAAAAATGTTTGTGCATAACGGGTTAGATGTTTATAGCAAGATGGAAAGTTTGATTAAACGTAAAAAGTGTATAAACAAATTACAAGCGCTCAAATGAGACAGCCAATTACGGTTCCAATAACAAATATCTTTATGCACTATTTGGTTTTTTTCATATTTTAAAGAATGGTGGAACGGGTAACGATATATATATATATATATATTTATTTATTTATTTATTTATAATAAGAAATACAGAACACATTAATTCCTAATTATAAATATACGGTGTTAAATTAAAAAGGCATGGATATTATATATATATATATATATATATATATATATAATATATATATATATATATATATAGAAATACAGAACATTAATTCTAATTATAAATATAGGTGTTAAATTACAAGGCATGCACATTATATATCCTATATTATAAATATACGGTAAATTAAATAGGCATGGATATTATATATATATATATATATATATATATATATTCATTGTACCCTTCCAGTTTGCAAAAACTAAAAGAAATTTTATCAGATATAAGAAAGCTTTCTTTCGCATTGTCTTCTCAAATATCTACTAATGAACATATCTTTATATATAAATTGGAAAGCAAAACAAGATAGAAATATGTGAACATAGAGAGAGAGTGTGTGAAAAACGGAAACCAATCAAATTGCGTGCGTCATATCCAGTTCAAGCTCAATGCTTGTACGTGCTTCTTCTGATTACATAAATCCGGCTGCAAATTGTTTATCCATAAGACTTCGTATGTGGCTAGCTCCCTTTTTTTCCATTTAGTAATTACATTGAATGCTACGTATGGAGAACATACGGGCAATGATTCGATGATATGTTGCGCAATAGCAGACGTGTATTCACCATTTGATTTAAAACAGGCGTTTAATTTGCAATGTTCTCTCATTTGAGTAATTAACCGTCTGGTCGATCGGCCTACGTAAGTTGAACTGTACACATTTGGTTTTGATACACATTTTTATATTAATAGACGTTTATAACATACAGACAATTATTAATTTACATTTACAATCTGTACTTGCGAAACGTATTATTGCTAATCGACCTAAGTCAATATGACTATAAAAGCGTTTAAAAAAGCCGTGTACTCTATCAAATTGCAAATGAATTAATTTCTTACTAATTATTTATAAAACTTATAAGTAGTATTTTGAGTTTCATTAAAATAGCCTTCTCCAATGTTATTTCCTAGAGGGTTTACTATTAATTGGATCCAAATGAAAAGCTGTGGCAATATAACAAAACTCCGATCAGTAAGAGAGTCTGGTTTTATCAATTGATTGGTATTTCAAACAACTGTTTGGTGAGTGTTAGAGAAAGCCAGAGTTCGCTTGCATGCACAAATGCCTTTTTTAGTCTTTTTTGTGAGTCAAATCGCATTGTCTGGAATTTGTCTTGTTCGACAAGTAGCAAAACAGGATATGCTCATATCTATTTTAGCCGCTCATCTTGTGCAATTGCGGACTCGTAGTGATGAAAGTGTTTCCGTTTGCGAAGTTTTTGCACATGGGCGATCTGGTTTGCTTAGAACGCAGAATATCCTATATTTATATCAGGTATGCAAGATTGAAATAATCACTAAACACATTATATTGTACCAGTTTATCAATATATCCAATTTAGCGTGGTATAATAAGAACTTAATCGTTGTTATACACTTAAAAGGTCACTGTTTGTTAGGGTAGTATGATCATTACTTTATAATCCAGCATAATAGTCTGGCTGCCCCGTGCGATAGAGAATTAACCAGAGATAAAATGGGACTGAAAGGCGGAAATCTCTCATTGTTAGTCATTTTATGAACCTTGGGCAACCCATACAATATCGATGCGTTGAACATACGGGCTTTGCATGTTTGCATTCTGTAATAAAAGCATTTTTGTGCTCTATGTCGATTTCTTGTTTAGCTTCGCGTTGTACCTCTTCGCGTTTAAATTTGGATTTGTCATTCAGAATTTGTAACATCGCCTGACTATAGACCCTTTGACTGGCCTCATGAGTCTGATTTGTTTGTTTCGTTTTAGCTCATTTAGTTCCTCTAGATGCTTTTTAGTGACCAGTTTATTGACTTCAGAATGTAGCATTCGGAGGTCAGATTTAAAGAGCGAGATATCAAAATAAAAGTTCAGTTAAACATGGGGCTGGCTTGTGCAGTGTAGTGTGAGGTGTTTATATCAAGACCGCAACCTTGATTATAATAATTGTTATCACCACCCGCGCAACCAATGTTCGTTTAATTATATAAATGTTCATTTCAATACCACTTTCCCATGTAGTGTGGTGTCTGTTCAGTAATGACAGATTGGGGATGGTTAGTTGAAACTTTGGGTCTAAATGGATGCCATATGAGCTCCACCTAAAGGAAAAATAGACTAACCAAGTTACGTTAGTTAGTATATAACTGAAAATTGTGTGTAGTGTAGTGTGCGGCAGGATGGCTCAGTGGTTAGAGCACCAGATTCCGAAGCAGACGTGCCCAGGTTCGAGTCCTGTCCGCGGCAAATTCTGGCCAGTACATGATGAGTTCCCAATAAGGACGAAACCGGTCTACTGGATGAATTGCCTTTTCTACACTATACAATTCTTAGTTTATACTGGCATATGCAAGTAATTAATGAGTAGGTGTTTATATCAAGACCGCAACCTTGATTATAATAATGGGGCTGGCTTGTTTTATAAAATATATTACCAATTCAAGTAACTTATGAAAATGTGTAAGTGTAAATATTTCCCATAGGTATTCAGTAAAATATATTTCAGAGACATGTGCCTCTATCCCAATGAAAGTGCATTCAGTAGATGTAAACGTCCCATTGAAACGCGTTAAAGCTAATGTCTTTTTCTTAACATTTAAAATAGTTTAAAACAAGTGTCATCTCAAAAGATAATGAGAAGCGGGGGCCAACAAGACGAAAGTCATGACCAGGTAATAATAGAAGCTCAATTACGTTACGAAATAAAACTAGTGATGGACAGACCAGGACGTTAGGTCAATTAAATGAAGAAAGAATAATCAATAACAGAATAAAGTAAAAATTCTTTAATTATTTTCGACATACTAAGTGTCATAAATAAAAAAATTACATGAAAGAAACCTTAACTGATTAAAATTTGAAGTTGTCTCTTATCTGATTAAGTAGTAATCAGATGACAAGCCCATTGGTAAGTCAACCATAAATCAACATTTCTAACTTTTTACTGGAGCTAGTTTCCGAATGTGATTTCTGCAATCGTCTCTTCGTATCCTTTAGAAAATAATGTTTCAAAACGAAACGACCGACTTTTCCAATGATTTTTCAATCAAAATATCATTTATTCATTTCATTTCGATACATTAACTAATCAATCCAGTCATTGTATTACGAATGCATAATGCTATGCTTCTATAGTCATTCCAGTAACCTGTGTGCCAGACTCCGCCAAATGAAGGGCAAGATCAGATTTACAAACTTTCCTCTACTCACTTCGAGTTTTACGTCCTCACCTTTTTGCCTCCAGTTTGCGTACGGTTTCACTAACATACAAGATATTACAGCCTTCGCATAGGGTTTCAAATGCCAATGATGGCTCTCAGGGTTCAATTTTTTATGGAGTCTAGTGGATTTAGTTAGGTGTTGACATAAAACCTTTCTTATATTGAATAAACATGATTTTGATTATACTTGCATGCTAAATATAGAGTTCGGTCGTATCATGATTCTATGATCATCTATTATTCAATCAAGTTTGGGAATAAATTGACTTGTGACATCCATCATTGTTGATTCAATTAAACTAGAAGATTAAACACTTTCTCTTAATAATTCGCAGTATCTGTCTGATTACATAACCTTGGTTTTATGTCTGTTAATTTGAGGTATCTCATTGTTATTGATTAGAAAATACAAATTTCATCAGTTAAAGATGGTTTGATTTGAAATTAAGAAAGATCACGGAGTGAGTATCTTTTCTAATAATTTCTCTTTCTAATTTCGGACAATTTTTAACTAACAAAAAATTATAATATTTATTTATAATATTGTTGCTAATATTTACATTTATATTATTATTCATTTTATTATTATTATTATTATTATTATTATTATTATTATTATTTTTTAAAGTAGACTACAGCTTCAAATGCAATTGATATCAGAACCAATCTCATTTTATGAAATTGCCGTGTAATTGGACCAGATGAAATGATTTGATAGAATTTGAAAAGGAAGATATTAGAACCGTGGAAATAATCTAACTTTAAATACGATCCACTTAACCGAAAAGCCAAGTGTAGACTTGAAAACATTTCTTCCGATTATTACTGCCCGTTCGTGTGGAATATGATTTAAATGAGATGTTTGATGAACCGTGCCAACAAAATAAATAATTGGTCACCTGACATGAGCATAAGCAATATATTACACGATCTACGGCAGCGCCAATTGCTTCGTTTTTATCGGATTTACTTGAAATGGTGTTTACTTCAAGCTCGAGCCCGAGCAATCAGTTATTGCTTAATTTTGTTCCTGTTGCTAAACACACGCTGAGATTTAATCCATGAGATAGTTCACACCTTATGAGAGCACTGTAATGAATTACTGTACTACGAAGCAGCTAATCAATCGAACCCGTCTATTCCTGCCTCAAACTTTAATCCTGACAAGAATAGCACTATACGCCAAGTAAACAAGCATAGAAACCAAACGAGGCACCAAGTGAACAAAACTTATCCAAACACGGAAAACTTCACAATTCTCAGTCGGGAGACATTCTGCTTTGCGCAATCACAGCAAACGCTATCTGTTTATTTGGTCGCCCCTCTCTCGACTCTCGAAAGATGAACTGGCCTCTGATGCAATCGATTAATTGGAAAAGAGCTTCCATTATATGGAAGATTTCTCTGTTGGCAAGTGTCGTTCTTTAGTGCTTTACCATCACAAATGACACTCTAACAATGAGCTTGAATCACTTAAATCTAAATCACTTTTGAAATCGTCAGGAAATAGTTAAATAAAAGCGTGATTGCACATTACCACAGCGAGAGCTGAGCAATCACGACGCTCTCAGCAAATGACCTCGACCTGAATAGCTTAACCTGAATAGAGTAACACTGTGAAACGCCCATTTTTAATTGGAGGTATCATCGGTTACCAGCAATCAACTGGAAACAGCCGTTTATGTCGACATCGAATATTATTTACCGATATACATGCGCAAGTTGTCGATCAAATTACGTAGACCGATCGACGAGAATTTTGTTTATTCAAATCAGGGGGTATTGCAACTTGAACGCCTGTTTAAAATCAATTGGTGAATACACGTCTGCAACTTTGCAACTCACCATTGAAACCACACACGTATGTTCTCCAGACGTAGCACAATAACAGAAGGAAGTTAGCCACATACGAACCTTTATCGATAGACAAACTGCAGCCAGATGTCAGCCAGCAGATGAAGCATGTTCATGCGAGAGCTTGAACTGAAGGCGATGCACAAAACTGATTGGTTGGTCCTTTATTCCACACTCTCTCCATGTTTACATTTTTCTACTTTGTTTTTCCTTTCAATTTATACATAAAGACAAGTTCATTTCTATAAATCAAGTTTGCGAGCTTGAAGAAACTCCAATCCCATTTTATTTATTCATTTGTAGATTCTTGAGAAAGACGCGGTAATTGTGTCCGATAAAACTTCATTTTATTTTACTCTTGCACAAGATACTATGAATTTTCTTCACGCTTGCATTCAAAAAGGAATGTTTAAAGATTTTAAATATTGTGCAATGATAACACACTTAAGCAGATAGGGGCTAAGAGAATTTTCAAAACCGGTAAGTAGGAAATGCATGTTTTCATATTTGTAAAATAATTTATGTACACATCTTATATCTGACGAGAAATTTCTCGGTTTGCCAATGCTTGAAACACTCATAAGTAGATTTAGTGCAAGAAAAACAAATTGAATTTAAATGGATGAGTTGACTTTTGTGCATTCTACAATGTTTAATGTATACTAAAAAATGTAACGCGACTGGTTTTCGCATCAAGATGGCAATCTCAATCTCGAATTTAAAATTTGTCTTGTACAATTAAACGAACATTTGCTAAGCGGGCGTTGATAACAAACACTTTAATCAAGGTTGCTGTCTTGTTATAAACATCTGTCCCATTATGTACCTACATTTATCAGTGTAAAGTAAGTATTTCATAATGTGGAAAATTACTTTTCCACCCTAAATAAGTCTTAGTTTGTACTGACACTTGCTTGTACATTATGAGTCAGGTGTTCATATCAAGATCGCAAGCTTGAATGAAACTCTCCAGAAGGACAGGCGTTTTCGGTTCCAATAAAAAGCATCTTTATACACTTAAATACTGCTTGCTTCGAAGAACTAATATACATGCAAGTATGTATTAGGTGTTGCGCAGCTAGTAATAAATTAGTTCAGTTATGACCAGAAGGATAAACCAAAGACAACATGAATGGAAAGTATAATCTCATGCACATTCGTTTCGTACTTACTGGCGACTCATCAGTAGGAGTCGGTATTACGCCCTTTAACCATTATATATTTGGGTGAATTATGTGGGATAATAGGACGGTACAATCTCCTAGACGAATGTGTAAACCTACCGATTTGTCGCCAACAAGCACGAAACGAATGTGCATGGAAATTGTGAACTAAATTACCGCCAGTCGCAATGCACTTGTTATCTTGTTCGACGACTGGTTAAATAAAATGGCATTGGTGTTTACTTCAAGCTCGCAAACTTGATTTAAATAATTGCTACCACCACCCGCGCAATCAATTATTGTTTAAATATCCAAATGTTCTGTAAACGCCCCAGCTTCAAGTAAATGCTATACGACGTTACAAACTCGGTTAAAGTGCTATAGATATAGAGTTATTGTACTGACAGGGGGCCCTTAACAGGGCCGGTCGTGCGTTCTCCGACAAATGCCGAGAAAGATCCTTCAGTGTGAAGATGTCCTAGAGCCTTGGGTTGACTTGGGCTGTGGTTCCTTCTGTTGTTGCGTTGTAATCTCGATGTGAAAACTTCGTTGAAGTTCTGCATTAATTGGCTCGTCTCGCTGGTTGTACAGCAACAAGATTGGTGTCATTGATGTTGCCAATTGTTGGTGAAGAAAATCCAATAACCAGGTAGGTGATGACAGCCTACAGCACGCACACGTAACGCAAAGCAGAAGGCGAATGCGACAACTGAACTGCATGGTAAATTGCCGTGCTTAAATAGCTATGTATGGCTACTTGCACATTATTGGTTAACAACAAGTTTCGCTTTTTTCTCATTGGTGCAGCGTAAATCGAATTGAATTTAATGTACGCAATATGTTGGCCATTAATTTGTGTCGGTACAACACTTTCCTCTCTGAAAAAAAGAAAAAAAATCCTCTCTGCGAGGCTAGATAAGAAATGCATGACAGAGTTCGAACCAAGTTAAGCAAAAATATGATGAACCATAAATGCTGGGCTTAAATAACGAGGTTACCACATTTGCTTAAATCTGCTATTGTGATCAGTGTTGTGTTGCCTGAGGATGGTGCTGGAAAGTAGGCACCGAAACGTCGCCAGTAAACAAAGATGTGATAGAACCGCATTTTCAGTTGAAAAAAGAAGAATTCAACCCGATCAAAGACAAAACAAAATCGGAAAGTGTGATGAATCAGATCTTTGTGTAACTGCCCGTGTACAACTATTACCCGCGTACGCAAAACGCGGCATTGAACCAATCAACTTGTACACACCGCAACAAAATTTCAAAAAGTATTTGACTATCAAATATGATGCAACAATCGTCACACTTATGAATCAGTACAAGCGGAAGAAGATGCAGATTGTTAGGCAAGTGGAAAATACCTCGTTTCTTAATAAATGGTTAAAATTTAATGTTATACTGAAATGTTTTAGGTTTAAACTTTCATTCGTTTTGGATAAAGTAGGAAATACTCTTAAACGAGCTTTGTTTACATTTAATAAAAATATCGATTAATAAACTAAACAAACGTAAATTTGAACTGATTAGAGAGAAGACAAAAATAAGATCCATATTACTGGCGAGATTAGGTATGTTGGATTTCAAACATATTGAAGATTTCACAGACAAAACGAGGGATAATGAAATTAAAAAAATTAGACAAAGGCACGAAAAAAAACTAGCAAAATTGGGAATTAATTGCCCTTTGAGAAATAAGAGAATTGATGGGGTCATGTCCAAACGTTTAGTTAATTTATCTAAAATGGATCTCAAGGAAGACCAAAAACAAATTCTTAATCTTGGACTTAATACTGCGATCCCTATTGATTACGTACCTAGGAATGAGATAATTACAGAAACAGTAAAGACTGCCCAGTTTCTCCCAGACAAAGATAAGACTAGGTTTGAATTGGATGTGTCCAAAGCGGTGTTAGAGCATAAAGAGGTGAGATGCAAGCAGAGTTATGATCTAAAACGCTTAAGAGCAGAATTATTATCCAATGAAGTAATATGCCTTAAGGCGGATAAAGGTGGTGCAACGGTACTTATGAACCGGTCAGATTATGAATTGAAAGTGTATGAACAATTAAATAATTTCGAGGTTTATAATAAAATAAATAAAGATCCATCTGATAAGTTACAAGGACAAGTTAAGACTATAATTAATAGAATGATTGAGTCGAAGGAATTAGAACCAGGACTTGGGAATTCATTAATACAACGTGACACAGTCCCTCCGAGAATTTATGGTCTAGTGAAGATTCATAAACAGGGGAATCCACTTAGATTAATCGTTAATGTACAAAACTCACCAACGTATAGATTGTCTAAATTTCTATGCAACAGAATTAGAAAATATACTTATTTCTTAGATTATACTTTAAAGAATACATATCATTTTATTGACATTATTAGTAGATATAATTTGAATGATAATGATAGAATGGCTAGCCTGGACGTTGTATCGATGTATACTAATGTCCCGGTACAAGCAGCATTAGAAAGTGTGAAGCGTTGTTTAACAGAGTTCCCAGAGATAATAGAAGGTAGTAAAATGATGTTAAGTAGTATTATGGAAATCTTAAATATTTGTATGTCCTCCACCTACTTTAGGTTCAGAAATGAATTTTATAAACAAGTTAAAGGTGTCCCTATGGGACAACCACTATCAGTCCCGGTTGCTAATATTTTTATGCACTATTTTGAAAAAATCTGTTGTTGAAATCTCCTCTCAAGCCAAACTTGTATGTAAGATTCCTAGATGATATGTTTATAATTTGGAATCATGGTGATAATGAGTTAAATAAATTCCTCGAATTAGCCAACCAATTAGGTGAATTAAAGTTTACATTGGAGAAAGAGAATAATGATGAATTACCCTTTTTGGATGTGAAAATAAAACGGAATGGTTCCAGATTGGAAAGAGATATTTTTAGAAAAGAGACTTATTCAGGACTTATTCTTAATTTCTTATCAAATCACCCATATGGAATGAAAATAGGCATTCTTAAATCCATGATATTAAGGAGTCTTAGAATAGTGGATATAGAAAATAGAGATAAGGAAATGAGGAGATTAAAAGAAATATTCGAACTAAATGGCTATCCGTCAAGTATAATAGATAGATTATTAGATGAGATGTTACAGAGATATAATAATAATATAATAAACAAAGTAAAGAAGGAAACAGAACCAGATAGGCACAAAATTATGGTATTACCTGATTCAAAATTGAGCAGGAAAATTAGAATAATAGCAGCTAAATACAATATTAAAACAGTTTTAAGACAATCCCTTACTATAGGCAATAAACTACCTAACCAAAATGAAAGAGTAGAACCACTCGAGACATCAGGAGTATATGCGATACCATGCAAAGAATGTAATCTCAGGTATATAGGCTAAACCATGCGACCTATGAAGGTTCGTAGAGGTGAACAAAAGACAGCCTGCAAATATGGGCACATTCAAAGGCATTCGAAGGAAACGGGTCATGAAATAGACTGGGAAGGATGTAAACGCATCGCGTTATGCAACCGCAACAGATTAACTAGACTAATTAGAGAGTCAATTGAAATAAAATCAGGAAAAGGTGTAATGAATGTCACATCGGTAGAGAAATCATTGGGCCCAATATTTAATGAAGCATTTTCTACGGTCAGAAAACGGGAGGCTGCGGAATCTGAATCAAGTGGGAACCTAAGTAAAAAACCTCGATAACAGAGAACTGATTGTGAATGAACTGTACCAATATCAATTCCTATATACTTATCTTTCTCAATAATAATGTTCCAGAAGAGGGTATACAGATTTAGCAAGGGTTAGTAGATAGGACATTAGATAAGAGACTGTTGCTTATATTTTATATATTTATGTAAGGTAGGAATATATTAATAAATGAATAATACGTTAGCCCTAGAGAAGATATTCATTATTAACAGCTATAATGTATCCATTTAAGAGAAATTCAAAATGTGATAGATAGACGGATATATAGATAGGCCTATCGGTAGATAAATAGGTTTATTATATATATATATATATGTATAAACGGACATTAATCATTTTATACATTACCATTAAAATTAAATATTTATTTAAGATGGTTAAAAAAAATAATAAAAAAAATAAATATATATACATATATACACATATATATAATTATATATACAAGACATTTAACTCACACTGTTGCTTATATTTATATATATGTTTTTATACATATTTATATGTATTTTATATATTTATATAAGGTGTGAATAAATAAATATACAATTTGATTAATTGGTAAATAAAAAAAACAGTAAAAAA
>JAQBSW010009360.1:0-29238 GCA_029291075.1 Eudiplozoon nipponicum
CCAACTGAAGCAACATGAGGAGGATGGTTGTATCCCATATTTCTTTTAAAGATTAATGCGGCCTTTACGAATAGCTGGTGACTGTCATATCTCAAATCGGAAATATGTTCAGCTTCTGGCTTTTACTAATGAATCTGCATTTAAAACAAGACGCACGTATGCATGAGATTGATTTTCTTTTTGTAGGAGGTTTTGTAGAACTATTTTGAATTTCGCCAGTTATGTAGTATGCACTTACTACAATCTTTGGAGAAACCTATCATGCTAGTGTAGTCTTTGCTAGATACAATAAGTTTATCCTTCTCATTTGCGCCTGAAGTATCTAAAATGGACATATGTTCGTACTACCTATGTGATACATACAGAAAATTTAAACAAGGAAAGAATGAAATAGAAGAACATCCAAACATGTGTGCATCACTTCCAGTTCAGGCTCAAACTAGGCTGCAATTTGTTCATGCATTTGGCTTCACCAATTATAAACTTGGTTATGCTGTTGCATTAGGTAAGTCTTTTAAAAGTTATATATTGAGCACATAAGAGTGGGACTTTAAAGTTGTTTTGCGCAATTTCCAACATGTCTTAATCAATTGATTTGGTGCAGACAGTTAAATGCTATATTCTATTACTGTAACCGTTTTCCCGATAGGCTTATGTAAGTCGATCAACAACTTACGTATGTATTTGGAAATTATTTTTCAGACCTTTGATAATGACGGTATTTCTTTTGATGTTAGTAAAGTAAATGCGATACCCTATATGACATGCGAAGTCTATCCGCTGTAAAAATGTGTGATAAAGCCGTTTCTATTTTTTACTTTATAATACAGGAAATAATTTACTTCTTAAATATAAAGATCTCGAAGATCTACAACAGTATTTAGAGAAGATCAGATTGGGTTATAAAACAGACAAGTTTCACTATTCAACTTATATCTGGCATAAAAAACCACTGATTTGTGGGTGTTCCCATGCCGGTGAGAATGAATTAGACATTAGATAGGGCGCTAGTTGGAAACGAATGATCTTAATAAAATAGTTAATTTATTACTTGACAGTATGCAAATAATGAATGCAACTATCCCATAAATGCACACAATCACGTAAAACGCGAATGAAATGCTCCCCGACTTGTATATATTCAACAAAATTGTGTAACAATTTGTCAAATATGCCGGGCTTAACATAGCGTGCATGGAGAGAATTCTGTTCAAATACTAACTAGTTAAAATTGTCTCTAGTCTTCCCCATGGCTATCAATAATCTTATACATGTTGGGACGTCTTATGAAAACGTCAATCGCTTTAACCAACTGAAGCAACATGAGGAGGATGGTTGTATCCCATATTTCTTTTAAAGATTAATGCGGCCTTTACGAATAGCTGGTGACTGTCATATCTCAAATCGGAAATATGTTCAGCTTCTGGCTTTTACTAATGAATCTGCATTTAAAACAAGACGCACGTATGCATGAGATTGATTTTCTTTTTGTAGGAGGTTTTGTAGATAATGTGAGAAGTTCTGCGAGCTAGTTGTCTATTTAGTGCGATATTGTCCTCCTACCTACTATCTGGTAGCTGTTATTGCGATCCGCGTTCATGATTAATCCATGGCCCTTGCCCGAAGGTTGATGTGAGAAGACACCAGCATCACGTCATCGTTTTATTAAGCAAAATGTTATAAAGCAAAGATAAATATCGTGTTTAAGTAGTCAAAATAAGCACCACAAATAATTAGTCCACTGTATGCTAGGTTTTGAGAGTTATCAATATTGTCAACACAAGTTACCATCTCGATATAAGAGTAGTCACAATAAAAACTATAATTAAATCCAAGTTTTGCGTTGTTACAATAATCCACTGTATGCTAGGTTTTGAGAGTTGTCAAAATTGTAAACACAAGTTACCATCTCGGTATAAGAGTAGTAACAATAAAGAATATGATTAAATCCTGGGTTGGAGCGTTAAGTCACATAAATCCACAGCATGTTACCTGCGTATTGCGCGCGGGTGTGTATATTTATTAAACAAACCCCTATTAATTAGAATTAAAATTGCAGTTCAAGAAATCTCAATTAAAACTGCTTGAAAATAACAGAGATTGTTTCTAAAATCACAGTTAAGAGAAATATTGTGTAAAAACAGAGTTAGACTATTTGACCTTAAAGAGCACTATATTTTTAAAAATTGAACATCGTTGGGTTGTAACACGGAGCCGTGTGTTACATACACCCGCGCCCGACAATGAAAATTACTACAAAATGAAGGGAGCTAAACTTAAAAGAGGTGTTATGGCTCTGGCGTAACGTGTAACCACTGATGTTGGCTCTGTCGACACTAATTCTGTTTCCTCTATATTTCGCGGCGGCGTGATGGTTCGGTTGTTGGTAAGATGTCAGGCGTCAGTCCGTGGTCAGCAAAACTGTCTGGAGGTGGAATCATTGTGGAATAGCGGGTCATTTGGATCAACGTCGGCCGGGGATAATCTGTGTTTGGAGACAGCTTTAGATTTGCCATAAATCTCCAAAATAATGTAATTCGGATGTCGATCTAACACACGATACGGACCGCGCTTCGGTTTGGCTAGAATCCTGTTATCCATATCATTGTTGACGAAGAACCATTTGCAGCAATCAAAATCTTTGGGTTTTTAAATTGGACCATTTGCTGACATGTAGGAAGGATCAACCGATTCTGAGCGTTATACTATAAGTAACTGTGAAGTGGGAACTTAAGTTCCGGATCGTTCATTGTTATCGCAGATTCAGAGCGTAAACGGAATAGTTTGCCAGGCAGCCGTAGAAATTCACCAAATACCATTTCAGCGGAGCTACATTTGATCGGCTCTCGAGGTCTTGTACTCTTTGATAGGAGTACTTTCGGCAAAGCCGCAAGCCAATTTTCTTCTGGGCTAGCCTTGAGCACCACTTTCAATTCCCGATGTTGCCTTTCTACGAAACCATTTGCTCTAGGATTACGACCCGCGGTCACGGAGTGTTTGACACCATAGTTTTTCAGTAGGGAAGGGAACTCTTCGCCGAGGAACAGTGCGCCACGATCGGTTGTCAATTCAGCTGGGGCACCAAACCGAACGAACCAGTTGAGCACTAAAGCATAACTGACAGTGTCTTGCTTCATGTCTGTCAGTGGTATGGTCTCATACCATCGAGTGGTGCGATTCCTTATTAACAGTAGATAGCGTATATTGTTTATGGCATGTAAGGTTACCAGATCAACGTGTATGTGCGTGAACTTACTTTGGGTAATTGAATGACTTGGTGTGCCGTTTTTGTGTGTCTCGTTACTTTGCATTTCTGACATTGTGGACATTGTTTTGACCACTTCTTGACATATCGCCGCATGCCAGACCAAAATGCGTTCTGAATAAAATTTCTACTGAGGCTTCGCCAGATGGTTGGCTCATTGAATGGTAAACCTCGAAGATCTTGCGAAGGATTTTTTTCAGGTATATACGGCGGAGGGCCATTGCCAGTTGTTTCACACTGCAGCAGAATTCCATCATAATCAAATGTTTTCAGGCGATTGACATTAAATGTCAGAATTGGTGGATCATCTTGCTGTGCTGCTTGCAGATTCAGAGTACATATAGGTGCAGGACACAGGATAGAAGAACAGAGTTCTGCAGGAGGGCTCAGGGAGTCTGCAACTACGTTTTATGATCATTTGACGTGAATGATTTCATATTCGCACTCGCGTATTCGTATAAGTTGTGAGTTGACACGTCGTGAATATAAATACTCTTTCTTTCCTCTGAGCATCGGGAGAAGAGGAAGGTGGTCGGTGTAGATCTTGAACTTTCGGCCATCCAGATAGATGTGGAAGTGTAGGATCGACAGGTAGATTGCGAATAACACTTTCCATAATGTATCTTATCGCGTATCGAGAGGTTGTAGTTTTTGCGAGTAGAACGTGATAGGTCTGTGTATGGCATTGATGGACTGTGGCAACGTCGGATGCGTCAGTGATCAATTCTAAAGTTTGAGACCAATCAAGAGAATGTAGCATGATCGCTTTACATAAGGCCCTTTTGGCATCCTCGTAAGCCTGTATGTCATCCAAGCTGAGCTGAATCAGTTGTGATTTCTTTACAAAACGGCTTTCTGGCACGAGATATTTGTGAAGAGGTGCCAGAATCTTGGCAAGGGAAGGTATGAATCGAGAGCAGTAGTTCATCTTGCCCAAAAATCGTCGAAACGCTCGAACGGCGGTTGGAGGCTCTAGATCTTTAATAGCACGAACCTTAGCAGGTATGGGTGTCATGCCTTTCTCGGAAATTTTATGACCGAGAAATTCAATTGATTTCTGTGCAAAGACACATTTTTTGCCATGAAGCCGGATGCCATAGTCTGCTAGACGTGCGAATAGAATGTTAATATGCTGCATTTGTTCACACATTGAGTTTGAGAATACCAGAATGTCGTCTAAGTAGGGTTTTCCAAATGGTAGACCATCTGGTATTTCGTCCATAACGCGTTGAAATGTTCGAGATGCGTTCTTAAGACCGAAAGGCATATAATGATATTCGTGTGTGCCACCTCCGGTGAATCTGAGTGCAGTATAGGAAACGGAGTCTTTATCCATCGGTACTTAATAGTAGGCTTTCACTAGTTCGAGTTTTGAGTACACAGCATGATCGATAGTGGATCTGAGTAGGTCAGCTGGATTTGGCAGGATGTACGAATCAGACTTTGTGCAAGAATTGAGAATACGATAATCCCCGCACACTCTGAATGTTCCGGATTCACTCTTTGGTACTACTACCACAGGCGATGCATAAGGTGAGCTGGATCTTGCACAGATGCCTTGTTGACGTAGCATGGCGAGTTCCTTCTCGGCGGCCTTATGTTTGTATGGTGCCAATTAACGTGCTCTGGGAGGATGAGGAAGTGGCTTCGATAAGATGATACGATGAGCTGTGATGGTACGCTTCCTCTTGAGATCAGCCATAAAGGTGATAGGTTTGAAAATCTCTTCATATCGCTTTAGAACATCGTCCAATTGTCGTACATGAGACTGCTTCAGCGCGAGTCGTATGGCATAGCGATGATGATAGCGACTGATTGTCGGCATTGCGTATCTCTTGTGTTTTTTGACGAATTGTAAGGTCGAAGTGTTCGAGAAAGTCACGTTCAATGATGTTTCTTGTCGTGTTGGCAATGATGAAATGATAATTGAAACATATTTTTGAGTTGGCTAACGAGATTGTGTGTACTCGTACCCCAAACGTCGCTATGTTGGAGCCATTGCGCAGGTAAGACTGCTGGTGTTGACTGGGTGGGTGGGTTCAAAATAATTGTGGCGTATTAAGCTTACATCTGATCCAGTGTCCATGAGAAATAATTCGCCAGAGTTTGCGTCACGGATGAGGAAAGATGTAGATAATGGCAACTGATTATGGGACTGATTTCTGGCATTTGCGCGTTTGAAGCCTGACTTTACTGGAGTCGTCGCTGTAAAGACAATAGTTTGATTGCGCTTTACCGCGAAAGCAACGTCCTTCGAGCCTTCAGACATGGGATTGTGCCATTTGCCAGAAAAACAAGATCACACGGCACACTCGTTCCAAGTTGCAACATTACCGAGCTACTTCTCGCCTAGCATCGTCCACATCGACATAGTTCATCTGACAAAGGTTCAAGGTTTCAGCTACCTTCTAACAATTATTGATAGATTAACACGATGGCCTGCGGCATTACCTCTTGGTACCATTTCTGCAGTAAAAGTCAATAACGGTTTTATCTCTGTATGGATATTAAAAAATGGTGTTCCCAATGAGGTCATCACTGACAGATGCACTTGCTTCTCATCGGATTGTTCCAAAATCACATTGCGGTTCAATGGATGCACTTTACGCCAGACGACTGCCTACCATCCCCAATCTAACGGTATGGTAGAGAGATTGCATAGGGAAATCAAAGCTGCTTTAACATCCTCGTCCATTAATGGCAACTGGGTCGATGCACTACCTTTAGTTCTGCTTGCCATGCGTTCCCATACTCGTGAATCCATTAAAACGTCTGCGTCACAATTCTTATATGGCATGGATCTACGCCTGCCTAGTCAGCTTCCACGTCTACTACCCGCACAGGATGACCCACAAGACGAAACTACCCGCCTCCGACTTCATTTCGGTAACGTTTCTAAACAGCAGCCGAGACATACTCCACGACCTGATGTCGTTCACAAGCCGCTCTACAGTAGTAAGAGAGAACTCGTTTGCAACGTCACTGCTGTTGCACCACTACAATCAAAGTATCGCGGTCCATACCCGATTCTGCTTAAACAGCTAAAATACTTCATTATCATACAAGGTGCGACACCTACATCAGTGAGCATAGACAGCTTGAAACCGTTTATCGAAACGTCTGGGGCTCTATCTACCTACAATCTCAACCTAGCAATAGATTGCTTTGCATAACGCATAACTGATATTTATTAACATTAATATTTCGTTTTCCTACTTATCAAATGTTAAACTTTATGCGCACCACTTGCGCCTTTTTTCACACAACTTGACCTCTAGGAATCCACACGTGGTATAACCAGCTGTTCTTAGCTAACAATTGTGTAGCATTTTTAAACAGTTCTCTGGTATTATGCCATCTCTGCGACAATGTTCGAGTACACTTTGTGTCGTTACCTTTTGATTTTCTTGTATATATTTTTACATTGTAACGTATGGCTCACACCGGAGCTCACAATGCCTATTTTGGTATGACCAGCTACATATAGCAAACGATTTGTGTAATATTACTAAGTAATCATCGGCTTCATATCATGGTACAGGACACTTAAATGCATATTTAAACCTCATCTGTTGCACATTGACCACTCTACGAATATCATGACCACAACTTCGAGCATACACAGGCTCCTTTGGTCGTATTCAAACACATTGACGGCGAACCAGCCTGCCAAGGTTTCGACTTAGACCTGGCAACGTCAGTGGCAATCTACCTTGCAATCCTCACGCTGCGGCTCTCCAAACCGTACAATGTTCTATTTCGCCTCACGCGGTATGACCAGATTCTACAGCTAACAATTTGTGTTGCAATTATTAGTGGTTTTTTGGTTGTTGAAGCAACCAGCAAGCATACTCCAGCTCAGCATTTAAGGTACATTTAAAAAATTTAATAGCTATGGGAAGAATAATAACCAGTTGCTTAACTAGGGTTCGAACACTGCCCTATATCACTCGCCGAGAGGAATGTTTTTTTCTTTTTTTTCTGATCGGAATGTGATGTAACAGCTCAAAAACAATTCGCTGACATATTGATTAAATGAAATTCAAGTTTAATTTACGCGGCATCAATTAAAGCAAACAAAATTTGCCGTTAACCAATTACGTGCGAGCCTTCGTTTTCACTCTATATAAGCACGGTGCATTTACCATGCAAGTTATTTATCGCGTATGGTGTCTCCTGCTGTGCACTACATGTGCTTGCTGTATCGCATCACATTGATTGTTTACCTACGCGGACTTCTGAACTAGCGTTAAGCTGAGTCACCTAGTCATCTGGGATTGTAGTCACACCAAAGTATCGATCATCTATTTATTTTATCTTCAACAAGACAATTTTGAGCCTTCACACAGCCACTCGCACTCTGATTTCGACGCCACAAAAAGAAACACCAGCCAGTCAACCAGAGTCGGCATCAAGTGTCTAGGAGTACTTCTAGACAGTGCTATACTACCTAACTTTATCGGCATTTTCCGGATAGTGCAATTCCGGCCCAAAGAGTAACTTTATCTCAGCCTCCACGGCACTTAACTTCTTTGTAATGTCGCACGGCATTTACTTGTGTCGAAGGCGTTTACGGTGGCAATATTTAACTTTCAAATATTTTTTGAAAACAAATTTAGTTTTTTGGGAGATAGTTGTGTATATTTTTAAAAGTCATTTTGAGCGGATAATGGCAAAAGTTTGACGATATCTCCGTCGGTATTACTGTAATGGCGAAAAAGGGCGACCGCGGTGAGCAACATTCGTGCTTATAATGTGTGCTGACACGTCATGAGGTTACTACTTTGATGCGGTCATTATTGTCATGTTTTATTCGGAACCTTAGATCTTGCTAGTCGGCCCCTTGATGCCAGCCGTAAATATGGCATGTGTAAATGTGTTGAAACCTCCAGATCTACAGTATCATGTGGATCAGATACATGAAGAAAACGTACATTTCTTACACCTGGAAATGATGAATACATAATTTATTGAAGATCTATAGTATCAAGTATGCATAAATTACCATGGCAGCCAAACATGGTAAGTCGAGTTTATCTAATCTGCGTTTTGATTAATGCAGCTTTTATTGTTCCAGTAGTTTTCTTTTAAAATATTTCAGCTACCTTTATGGGCAGCCTTCTTAAGTTGGACCATTCTCACAAATTTAACAAATTAAACTAATGAAGCAAGCGCGTTATTTCTTCTAGCCATATTATTTATACTTCAGACTGACCTTTTACTAGATATTCGCGTGTCACATGTATGTGTGCATTTCGTTTGCTGGCATATTTATGATCTAAAATGAATAGAAATATAAGAATGTCCATTTGTGTAGAACAAGCTACATGAAAAAAATACGTTTAATTTCACAGTGGGCACGCAATATAATATAATTCCTGAAGCGAACTTCCTATGGGCCAAACTACCGCCAGTCGCATGCACTGACGCGTTTCGAACTTACATGATTATCATGAGAATACGACGAAACACTGACTAGCGAGGATCAATCCGCATTGCATATATGTGGAAAGCCAAATTATATATGCAGGGTTCACCTCTAGCAGTCTCGCATACATTGTACTAAACTAGAAATGTCGGCTGTACGTTTTCTATGCAGTCACGAATTTTAACTGCTTGCAGCTTTCGCCAAAGAGATATATAGCCAATACAAATAAAATATAATTCATTTCGCGGATAGTGGTTACTATACATTAAATCAAGTTTCGAGCTTGAAGTAAAAGCCAATCCTATTGTGTTGTCGTTGAACAATTTAACTAAACTATCGCCAGTCGCACGCACTGACGCGTTTCGAACTTCCATGATCATCATCAGAATACGACGGAAAACTGACTAGCGAGGATCAAACAGCATTGCACATATAAGCAAAGTTTTTCAACGACTGATCAAACACAATGGGATTGGTGTTTACCTCTCGCAAACTTGATTTAAATAATTTTTACCACCATCCGCGCAATCAGTGATTGTTTAATTATATTTCCTTTTGGCCTTTGCATACAATAACAATCATGCTATTATTAGAGACTTCAAATCCATGCTTTAATTATTATTATTACACTTTATTTATTAATTAGTTATTTAATTACTAAATGAAGAATATAACAAATCTGTATTTTAGTACTTGTTAAACAGTGCCCTATCTTTTAATTTGATTAATGATTAAAATATAAACGGCCTAATCAGCAGCAATTCTAAAATGCAAAAGTAAGTGCTGCCTAGCTGTTGTAATACGCAGATTCTGGCCGTTATCTCTTCTCAAATTCAAACAACATTATTAGATTTCCATTGACTTTTAATGTACGTTTTTAATGCGTTCTCTGTATTTCTCTCTCTTTTCTACCAAACCTTTCAAATATGAGCCAGAAACCTGGTGCTAGGGGCAGTATGTTGAGCCTCAAATTTTTAAAAATTACGCAATCAAAAACCACATCCAATGAGTCGGAATAGTGCAAGTGCAATATTATTGAAACACCAAAGATTTTCTTCCGGATCACCCGAGGGTAAAATGATATAGAAGTTGACCAGGTTTGCAAACTGAATATTACGTTCCGGTAGTAAAAGGTCTGTGTGACCAGACGTCTTGCTGACGTTCACTCGAGTCCATGCCTGCTTGCGCGGAAAATGGAGGCCTATTGTGTGTAGACATGAATATTAATCTTCCCTGAATCCAGTTTTTGAAAGAATTACTTTTATAATACATTAATGAGTTATTTTCATGAAAGCTGTTCTGTATTATAATTAAAAGACTCAGTTGAATCTATGTTACATAGATAAAAATTCGAGAAATATTTTTGTGTTGAATGAATAATCTTTTAAATTGATTGATGCGCTCGACCGGTAGTGCTATGTTACATTTTAGTGGACTTTAATTCCATAAACATTACACACCATCATCATTATGATCATCTTCGTCGTCATCGTCATCGACAACATCATCAGCATCATTATTATTACTATTATATACAGTAAAATATATCGTACTCGTTGTTTTAGTTTATATATATAAACACCGCAAGATTGTACGGCAAACCAAAAACTCATAAAGCCGTGACAGCCTCAGGAGCTCCCTTGATGCGGCCTATTATGTCAATGATCAACGCTCCACAACATAAACCAGCCAAGTTTCTCTGCAAATACTTCAACCAATACGAAGCATCATAAAAGCAAACACTATCAAGGACTCTTTCAAATCAGCAAATGAACTGAAGGGGAAGAACATTCTACAGAATAAAATGGTCTCGCTTGACGTCTTATCCTTATTTACAAACATCCCACTGGATTAGACAACGGAGATCTTGTGTGACCGTATCAAAAATGGGTTTTTGATTTACCTATAGACACCATTGACATCAAAGACCTCAAATTAGCATGCACAAAAAACGTGCAATTTACATTTAAAGGGATATGCTACCGCTACGAGAAGTTGCATTGCGCCCCTCCTGGCAGATGTATACATGTATCATCTTGAAAAAACAAGCCTAAAATGTATAATTGACCAGTGCGTACTCTACAAAAGGTATGTAGATGATATCTTGTTGTTCATCTCAGAAGCAGCCGATCGAGACGTCAAATTCACTCTTGAGGTAGAAAAAGACGACAGTTTTCCCTTCCTTGACATCAAACTCACTCGAGAAGAAAACGGGGATTTGACACTGGCTATATATAGAAAATCCACTTTCACCGGACAATACATTCACTACAACAGCAGTGTGCCAAAATCCCACAAAAGAAACTTAGTAAACAACCTAGCAAACAGAATCAGGAAGATCTGCTCTGAACACAAGATTGAGGAAGAACTGGGCTACCTCAGGAAAATTTTGCTAATGAACAACTACCCAAAGCGTTTCATTGATGTCAACATCAGACCACGGCAGATTCGCACTAGAGAGGATATCGTAAAGCAGGTTTTCCTAAACTTACCATTTAGAGGCGACGTACCAGCCTGAATAATTGCACGGCGGCTGAATAAAATAACTAAGGAGAACTTTCCCAGTGTTAAAGTTAATATGACATTTAGCACACAAAGAATCATGAGGTTGGGTGCCAAAGATAAATTGCCAATTCTCTCCAAATCATTCATAGTCTACAAATTCCCATGTATGTGACAATAGACATATAATCAAATTCCTGCCATTTGACCTCCCATAAATAAAGATAATTTTTCTATACAGATTTCATAAACAACATTGATATGTAACATGGCCAACCAGATCTATGACACATCACGAAATATTTTTTATTTCTCTGTTTTTAATACAGCTAGACTTTTGTTAACATTCCACAATATTCTGTGTTGAGCTGATTTTGCGAAAAAATGTTCAATTTCTTTGATCCAAAATAATATTAATACTGGAAGACAATATGTTTTTTGTTGACAAAAATGATACGCGCGAAATATAACATTTCACTTATGAATAATTTTTTGGAGAGATAAACATTAATCTTATTTGATTTGCCTAAATTTTTCACTTTAATTTAATGCTTCTAAAAGCAAAATGCTTTAACAATTAAGATTATAAAATTTAGTCTGCGGTAACTAGGTTGTGAAATCTATTTATATCAAGTCCAGCAAGCTTTCACGTTCGTTAATTCAGAAAGTTGATCATAATGTTATCTGAAGTTTTTGTCTGTAAAGATTGTGTTACATTGGGATCACGTTATAGCGTAAACATTGTTGTTACATTCTTTTTATGCCATTACGTTTTGTTTGGTTTCACTAGTCCATTTTGACAGGGTTCGAGTAGGCCCTGTAGTGCCTAATGTCTGTTGAACCACAATATATTGCCCCATCACCCATTAGCTGTCTCCTTCTTATAGTCTGACATCTATTAGGTAAGCTAATTTTCTTCAACCGTCGGTAGGTTGCATCAAATTTGGCTGAATTGACTATTTCTTACTTTACATGAATAAATCAATCCAAACAAGTAATGGCTTTATTGGAAGAGAATAAAAACAAACAGTAATATAATTAAACAAACTTTGGTTGTTAGGGCAGTGGTAACCATTATTTTACTCAAGGTTGCGATTTTGATATAAAGACCTGACCAATTATGTACATTCATTTTTCAGTATAAAATAGTAGTTGTATAGTGAAGAAAAGACAATTCATCCAGTATATCGGTTTCAACCTTATAGGGAACTAATCGAGTATTATCCAGAATGTGAAGCAGGCAGGGCCCGAAACTGGGCACGTATGCTTCGGCAGGGTGGCTAATTGGTTAAATTAACAGATTCCGCTGATGTTGTTCTTGTTGATAATCATGATGATGATGATGACGACGATTTAAACAGACAGTCACTGCTGTCTAGCTGTACTGCTACTAGTTCTTTATATTAGCAAGAACCACCGGCCACTTTGCGTTAGTGCAATGCTGGATTAATGTGAACGGATCACACGACAAACTCTGAAATATTTATTTACCGCAAATTACTCATAATTTACTGAATATATAATTGGTGGCAATTTGTAATAATTGTAATATCATTACTACGCATACTTCTACTACTAATTTTTCTGCTACTATTACTACTATTACTGAATCTGCATGCATTGAAGATTCAATTTAATGATATTTACAGAGAAACTGCACTAGATAATTCTGAAATTTACTTTCTATGTTTCCCCAACTCATTAAAATCATATCTATATTGTCAAAATAAATCGCAAATTAATTTCTTTGTCAATGAAATTGCGTTTGCAATGCTTGTATGCAAATATATACGATATTTATTTGTTTAATATTACAGTTTGTCAAAGTTAAAATCAACGTATTTCGGAGAATGGGAAATAAGTCCATTTCAAATAGCCTGTTGCGATGTGCGGGAACGTATCCAATTGGTTGTTTGGATTTGCATAATCGTGTTATTGTAATATAAATGCCACTGATTAGAGTTGCGGTAAGCGTTTGTTTCTGTCAATGATTGCAAATTGTAATAAATTTTGGTTTAGCCATATGTATGCATTTGTAATTTTAAGTTTGAAATAAATCATGCATTGACGGTGATATTAGTATTAGTAGTAGTAGAGTCGGGGTAATTATAGTAGTAATGGGGGTGCATTAGTGGTGTTAGAAGCAGTAGTGATAGTTGTAGTAAAACGATATAAATTCTCCTCATCAGAGAAAATTTATTTAGTTGTCTATATGATATGATATAATGAGTATCTTCAGGTATATACAACTCAGGCTTAAACAGTCAATGACTGCGCGGGTGGTGGTAAAAATTCTGCAAATCAAGTTTGCGATCTTGAAGTGAACATTAATCCATTAAATTTAACCATTCATTGAACAAACTAGCAAAACTACCGCCAGTAACACACACTGACGCGTTTTGACCTTCCATGATCATCATCAGAGTACAACGGCAAACTGACTAGCAAAAAATAGAAACACCAATGCATATATATGGCAAGCAAAATTATATGTTTAATTGTATTACCTATTTATATATGTGACGAAAGCTGAAAAAAGGTAATGTTTGTGACTGTATAGAAATTGTGCAGCTAACATTTCCAGTCAAGTACAATTTATACAAGACTACTAAATGTGAGAGCCGTTTTTCTATTTTTTCTTTCCATATATATTGTAACGACACAAATTAATGACCGAAATATTGCGTAAATTGAATTCAATTTTATTTACGTTGCACCAATGATAAAAAAGCGAAACTTGCCGTTTAACCAATAGTGTGCAAGTAGGCATGGCATGCTATTTAAGCACGGCAATTTACCATGCAAGTCAGTTGTTGCAATTGCATGCTGCCTTCCGTCACGCGTGTGCGTTCTGTCGGCTGTCAATACCTACGCTGGTGATTTGATAATTTCACCAACAATTAACTACATCCGTGACTCAACTTGTTGCGGTATAACCAGAGAGACGAGCCAATTAATTGCAGAACCGGCACGACTTTATCCACATCGTGATTACAGCTCAACCACGGGAGCGACAACTCAACCAGAGTCCACCCAAGGCTCTAGAACACTTCACACTGAACAATTCAGGAGAACGCATTACCAGGCCCTCTTAAGGGCCCCCTATCAGTAACAAATCTCTATTCAGAGCACCTTAACCGAGTTTGTAACGTCGTACGGCATTTACTTGAAGCCGGGGCGTTTACAAAATTGGCGACCGCGCCAGGATATTGATTGTTCTGATTTTTTTGGTATAAATAAATTGACTTCCTTTTTCATCTATTTGGGATAAAAATCGATGAAGATTTGCGTTTTATCTACCGTGATCGTAGTCTTCTGGGAATTCTGTTGGGTCTATATTCGTGGATTTGTGGTGAATTTTTTTGGGGGGTATAATAATAATAATACGGGGCATGTGTTCGTCTTTCCTACGTACAAAACGGCACCGTACGTACTGGACAGGCTAAATTGCGGATAATTTCAATTTTTAGAAGCAGTTACTGTTCTGCGCTCATTCAACTGTGAAAAATAATAATACATTGGCATAAAAGGCCAACGGGGCCTCTGTTCATCTTTCCTACGTACAAAACGGCACCGTACGTACTCGACAGGCTCAATTGCGGATTTTTTTAAACAGTGACTTTTTTTGTTCTGCGCTCATTCAACTGTGGAAGCTGTTTGTGGGTAAGCGTTTCGTTAAAGTATATTTATACATTTTCATATTGCTTATAAATTTATGCTTTTAAGATCCCGTAAGATTGTTAAAATGTCAGGTCCAATTTTAGATATTGATGTTCCTGTTTGGGATGGAGATAGTGAGTTATTTTTTATGCGCGTAGACTCCGCTTTCTCCCCGTTTCCTGATTATGACAGTCATCAAAAACTGTCAAAGGTTTTTGCTAAACTACCTTCTGAATTGCAGCGACGGATTTATCCTAAGCTTGAGGCCATTAGGAAGCTACCTAATCCCATTTTTGGCCTACTAAACGAAGTAGAATCCTTGCTAGGGCCCACAGAAATTGAGCAGATAATAAATAAATACGCACAGTTAGACATGCCAAACCTTGGCCCCATCCAAATTTTAAGGGAATTACGGAAACGTTGGTATAAAACCAATATTTCTGACCATGTGGCTAAGGTTGTTTTTATTGACAATCTTCCACAAGCATTAAAATTATTCGCCAGACAGCTTTCCAACACTCTCCCTATAGATGACTTATCTGAGAGATGTGAAATAGAATATAGGATTTTGGAACCCTAAGTTGAATCCGTCATACTTTTGTTCACCCCCGCAAGATGATAGGCTCTCTTTCGAGAGGACAGTAGCGAACATGGCTAAAATTCTAGAAGGATTGGCCATAACGAAATCCGAGCAAAATCAAGCGAATGCTCGGCCCAAATTTATTCCTGAACCTAATTAGGCGGCGATCGAGATCCCCACAATCCTTTAACAGATATGCCCCAAAGAACTGGTGCTATAACTACCAGAAGATTTTTATTCATGCCAAGTCCGTTTTTGTCTTTCCAAAGAATTTCCGAATGAATGTCAATTTCCACAGTTGACGGAAAGGACAACAGAACACAGGCGCAAGAGTGCATCAGGATCGGGAAATGTCTGGCGCAGGGAGTATAAAACCGCACTTTCTTCGTATCAACGGCATCCACGGCATCAACGGCGCCACTGGGAAGAAACCAATTACAATCCCACATTCCTGTCGACTCTTTTCGTCCATGCCGAATTTGTCACATAGAGAGCCAAACGGACAACGCCGGTCGCAATCACCAGCCTACTTGTTTGCATGACCCGGCCAAACAGCCCAACGAAATTCTGCACCTTCTTGATTTCAGAACCGGCGAAGAATTCATCGTAGACACAGGTGCAGTAGTCTCAGTTCTCAAGGGTGATTCAATGGCCGAGATGTCGCTATGCGTTCTTCTCGCAACAGCTACAGGCGAGCCCATACCTACTTATCGCTGTCGTTATCGCACACTCAACATAGGTCTACGGCGTGAATTTTCCCACAACTTCATCATTGCAAAGGTCTCACATAATATAATAGGCCTTGATTTTCTTTTGAACTTTCGGCTCATTGTTGATCTTGCCAATCAAAAGATCATCGTCCCCTCCACCGGACTTGAACATAGTTTTTGTACAGCTTTCCTCCGAGCGTTTGGAGTTACAGGTCATTCAGCCAACCCCAGTGCATCATTCAGCAGAGATATCAGCAACTCTTCAAAAATACAAGTCGCTTTTCGACCTTAGCAAATCAGAGCTACGAGTCTCCAACACGACGCACCATATCGTCACAGAAGGGCAACCTATTGCACTCAAGCAGCGACCACTGGTTTTTGCTAAACTGAAAGCTGCCCAAGAGGAATTCTCAATGGCTTTTGAATGGGGAGTCATCAGACCATCGAAAGGTTCATGGGCGTCACCACTGAACTTAGTCTCCAAATCAAACGGATCGTACAGAGCCTGTGGAGATTACCGTAAGCTAAATTCAGTGACAAAGTTTGATTCATATTATATTCCAAATATAAACACCTTACATGAAAAACTCAACGGCAGCAACTTCTTCTCATTGATTGACCTCAGACAAGCTTATCATCACATCTTGGTAGCAACAGATGATATTGAGAAAGACCGCAGTCATCACTCCATTTCGCCTTTTCGAATATCTTTACATGCCTTTTGGACTTAAGTGTGCTACACAGACATTTCAAAGATTCATGGACAACATACTTCGCGACGACTCCGCTTATTGTATGTACAAATCTCGATGACATTATGGTGTTCAGTCCAGACTCTAGAATCTCATGCCAAGCATCTACAAAATGTTCTTTCACGCTTATCCAACCACGGACTCAAGATCAACTGTGACAAGACGCAGATTGCAACTTCATCCGTCGACTTCTTAGGGCATCGTTTCACGGCCCAATGTATTCAACCGTTGCCGTCAAAGACGAATTCAATCAAGAATATCAAGTCACCAAGGACTGTGAGCGAGTTGCAGAAAATCCTGGGAGTACTAAACTACTATCGCAAGTTTTTTTCAGGCTTTTCTAGACAACTTTATTCTTTGTAAAGACACCTGCGGATTCGAAAAGGATTTAGTAAGAATTCCATCATTACTTGGTCATCCGAAGACGAGAAATTACTTCGACTCGCCATTAACTCGTTAGCAAATGCCACAATGCTAACGCATCCAGCTTTTCGAACGACCATATTTACTCACGACAGACGCTTCTAAATTCGCTATTGGAGGCACTTTGGAACAAGAGATCAACGGAGTTCGGAAGCCTATCAGTTTCTACTGGCGTACTCTCCAACCAGTAAAAACGAATTACGACACTTTCGGTCGAGATCTCCTCGCCATCCACTACATTGTGCGCCATTTTATCAGCAACATTGAAAGTAGCAGATTTGTTGTTTTCACAGATCATGCACCATTAGATTGCGCACTGCGAAACGCAACTTCAACAAACGCCAAGTACCCTGTCAGAGTGGAAAAACATATTTCACATCTAAGCGAATGGCAATTTGACATCAAGGGCGAACAAAACTTCATTGCTGGTGCCCTTTCTAGGCCAGACGTCTCTCTAAAACCACCTGCGCCGTCGCCATTCACTGTCAACTCCGTGACACTCAGTGAACCTGCACTAACGCCAACCCTCATGCGAACGGAACAGCGCGGTGACATTCACATTCTAGGGTAAATAGCCCGTCACCCAACCAAGTTCATATGCCGTCTCTCGGAGGGCGTACCAATTGTTTACTTCACCGGAACGCAGCCCAACAAGCCAGTTCTGCCAACCAGCCTTCAGACAAATGTTTTCGGCTCAATTCACTTAATTTCTCACCCTGGAAGCCAAGCGACTGTCCGACTTCTCACAGATCGTTTCTGGGGTCACAGACTTAGGCAGAACGCTAAACAATGGGTCTCCGAGTGTGCCATTTGCCAGAAAAACAAGATCACACGGCACACTCGTTCTAAGTTGCAACATTTCCAAACTACTTCTCGCCTAGCCATCGTCCATGTCGACATAGATCATCTGACAAAGGTTCATGGTTTCAGCTACTTTATAACTATGATTGATTGATTTACACGGTGGCCGGCGGCACTACCTCTTGGTACCATTTCTGCAGACTAAATAACTAACAGTTTTACCTCTGCATATATTTGAAAACTTAGTGTTAGGCATTGGACTGTGTACTTCTTACGTAGCAAAACACCAGATCAAATAATCTGGAAAGAAGTAAGTCGCGAAAAACAGGATTATTATATCACCTGTTCCAGAACGTCCTCGATGTGTACGACTCAAAACACAAAATGATAGCAGGTGTATATTGTGAAAATCGAGTATTTGCGAGCCTAAAATTAGAGAAAAACAAATGCAGCTTGATAAAGAAAATTAGGTTGGTCGGGTACATTTTACCAAATCTAAAATTTCGCACAATTCAAGAATAGATATACTTTTTTAAACGTCCCAGCTTCAAGTAAATGCCGTACGACGTTATAAAGTTAGTTAGAGTGCCATAAATACTAAGTTAGTACTGTTGGGGGACCTTAACAGGGCCGGTCTTGCGTTCTCTGGCAAATGCCCAGAAGGTCCGATGATGTTGCGGTGTCCAGAAGTACTCCTAGATTATTGAGACCAGCTCGGGTTGACTTGGGTTGTCGTTCCTTCTGTTGTGGCATTAAAATCTCGCTGAGTAAACTCGTTGAAATTCTGCAGTAATTGGCTCGGCTGTCTAGTTGTACATCAGCAAAATTGGCGTAACCGAAATTGGCAATGTGTGCGTAGCAAGGTCAAAAATCAGTGTATATGAATGGTAGCAGATAGCATGTCGGAGAAACGCACAGCAGAAGGCAAACGCGACAACTGACTTGCATGGTAAATTCACCGTGCTTAAATAGCGTTATATGGCTACTTGCACATTATAGGTTAAAGGAAAGTTTCGCTTTTTAATTTATGCAATATGTCGGCATTGGCTTTGAGACGTTATATCACTTTCTTCTCTGAAAAAATGAAAAAAATATTCCTCTCGGCGAAGCTAGATAAGAAATGCATGGCAGAGTTTGAACCAAGTTAAGCAAAAAAATAATGTACCATTAATGCTGCGCTGAAGTATACTTGTTGGTTGCTTCAACAATGATATGATGCCAAGTAACCACTGGGAATTGCTACACAAATTGTTAGCTCTAGTGGCCGGTCATTTCGCGTGAGGCAAAATAGAGCAGTGTAAGATTTGGGGGCTGCAGCGTGAGGATTTCGAGGTAGATCGCCACTGAAGTTGCTAGGTTTAAGTTAAAACCTAGACAGGCTGGATCGTCGTCAATGTGTTTGTATACGACCAAAGGAGCTTGTGTGTGCTCGACGTTGTGGTCATGATATTTGTAGAGTGGTCACTGTGCAACTAATGAAGTTGAGATATGTATTGAAAGTGGCCTGTACCATGATATGAAGCTGATAACTACTTAGTGTTTCTACACGAAAGCGTTAGCTCTAAGTAGCTGGTCATACCAAAATAGGCAGTGTGAGCTATACGTTATAATGTAAAAATATATACATGAAAATCATAGGTAACTGCATAAAATAAATATATGTGCTATTACATTGCCTCAGAGATGGCGTAGTACAAAAGTATTGTTCAACAATGCTTCACAATTGTTAGCTAAGAACAGCTGGTTATGCCACGTGAGATCAACGCGAAAAATAGCGTATAGTTACAAATTTTGGTAAGTAGGATAACGAAAAATTAATGATAAAAAAATCAATATGCAGTCGTCTAGCGTAAGGTGCATCACATGTACCGCAAGGTGGTTTTGAAACGAGCCGATGAGAAGCAAGTGCCTCTGTCAGTGATGACCTCATTGTGTTCACCATAATTGGAAATCCATGCAGAGGTAAAACTGTTAGTTATTTAGTCTGCAGAAATGGTGCCAAGAGGTAGTGCCGCCGGCTAACGTGTAAATCAATCAATCATAGTTATAAGGTAGCTGAAACCTTGAACCTTTGTCAGATGAGCTATTTCGACATGGACGATGGCTAGGCGAGAAGTAGTTTGGAAATGTTGCAACTTAGAAGGATTGTGCCGTGTGATCTTGTTTTTCTGGCAAATGGCACACTCGGAGACCCATTGTTTAACGTTCTGCCTAAGTCTGTGACCCCAGGAACGATCTGTGAAAAGTCGGACAGTCGCTTGGCTTCCTGGGTAAGAAATTGAGTGAATTGAGTCGAAAACTTTTCTCTGAAGGCTGGTCGGCAGAACTGGCTTGTTGGGCTGCGTACCCGTGAAGTAAACAATTGGTAAGCCTTCCCACAGACAGCATATGAACTTGGTTGGGTGACGGGCTATTGATCTTTGAATGTGAATGTCATCGCGTTGTTCAGTTCGCAGGAGAGTTGGCGTTAGTGCAGGTTCACTGAGTGCCACGGAGTTGACAGTGAATGGTGACGGCGAAGGTGGTTGTCTGGCCTAGACAAGGTATCTGCAATGAAGTTCTGTTTGCCCTTGACGTGAAAGACGTCAAATTGCCATTCGCTTAGACAAGAAAGCTGTCTTTCCTTTCTGGCAGGGTACTTGGCGATAGATGAAGTTGCGTTTCGAAGTGCGCTAACTAGTGGTGCATGATCTGTGAAAACAACAAATCTGCTACTGCCAATGATGCTGATAAAATAGCGCACTGCGTCGTGGATGGCGAAAAGTTCTCGGCCGAAAGTGTCGTACCTCGTTTCTACTGGTTGGAGAGTACGCGAGTAGAAGCTGATAGGCTTCCGAACTCCGTCGATCTCTTGTTCCAAAGTGGCTCCAATAGCGAATTCAAAAGCATCTGTCGTGAGTAGAAATGGCTTTTCAAAATCTGGATGCGTTAGCATTGTGGCATTTGCTAACGAGTTGATGGCAAGTCGAAGTAATTCCTCGTCTTCGGATAACCAAGCAATGATGGAATTCTTGCTAAGTCCTTTTCGGTTCCGCAGGTGCCTGCACAAAGGATAAAGTTGTTTTGGAAGGCCTGGAAGGAACTTGCGATAATAGTTTAGTACTCCCAGGATTTTCTGCAAATCGCTCAAAGTCCTTGGTGACTTGATTCTCTTGATTGAATTCGTCTTTGACGGCAATGGTTGAATACCTTGGGCCGTGTTACGATGCCCTAAGAAGTCGACGGATGAAGTTGCAATCTGCGTCTTGTCACAGTTGATCTTGAGTCCGTGGTTGGATAAGCGTAAGAGTACATTTCGTAGATGTTTCGCATGAGATTCTAGATCTGGACTGAATACCATAATGTCATCTAGATATGACATACAATAAGCAGAGTCGTCGCGAAGTATGTTGTCTATGAATCTTTGAAATGTCTGAGTAGCACACTTGAGTCCAAAAGGCATGTAAAGATATTCAAAAAGGCCAAATGAAGTGATGACTGCAGTTTTCTCGATATCCTCTGGTGCTACCGGTATGTGATGGTACGCTTGTCTGAGGTCAATCACTGAGAAGAAATTGCTGCCGTTGAGTTTTTCAAGTAAAGTGTTGATATTTTGAATAGGATATGCATCAGATTTTGTCACTGAATTTAGCTTACGGTAGTCTCCACAGGCTCTGTACGATCCGTTTGATTTTGAGACTAAGTGCAGTGGTGACACCCATGAACTTTTCGATGGTCTGATGATTCCCTCTTCCAAAAGCCTTGAGAATTCTTCTTGTGGTTATAGCACCAGCTCTGTGGAAGCTGTTTGTGGGTAAGCGTTTCGTTAAAGTATATTTATACATTTTCATATTGCTTATAAATTTATGCTTTTAAGATCCCGTAAGATTGTTAAAATGTCAGGTCCAATTTTAGATATTGATTTTCCTGTTTGGGATGGAGATAGTGAGTTATTTTTTATGCGCGTAGACTCCGCTTTCTCCCCGTTTCCTGATTATGACAGTCATCAAAAACTGTCAAAGGTTTTTGCTAAACTACCTTCTGAATTGCAGCGACGGATTTATCCTAAGCTTGAGGCCATTAGGAAGCTACCTAATCCCATTTTTGGCCTACTAAACAAAGTAGAATCCTTGCTAGGGTCCACAGAAATTGAGCAGATAATAAATAAATACACACAGTTAGACATGCCAAACCTTGGCCCCATCCAAATTTTAAGGGAATTACGGAAACGTTGGTATAAAACCAATATTTCTGACCATGAGGCTAAGGTTGTTTTTATTGACAATCTTCCACAAGCATTAAAATTATTCGCCAGACAGCTTCCCAACACTCTCCCCATAGATGACTTATCTGAGAGATGTGAAATAGAATATAGGATTTTGGAACCTAAGTTGAATCCGTCATACTTTTGTTCACCCCCGCAAGATGATAGGCTCTCTTTCGAGAGGACAGTAGCGAACATGGCTAAAATTCTAGAAGGATTGGCCATAACGAAATCCGAGCAAAATCAAGCGAATGCTCGGCCCAAATTTATTCCTGAACCTAATTAGGCGGCGATCGAGATCCCCACAATCCTTTAACAGATATGCCCCAAAGAACTGGTGCTATAACTACCAGAAGATTTTTATTCATGCCAAGTCCGTTTTTGTCTTTCCAAAGAATTTCCGAATGAATGTCAATTTCCACAGTTGACGGAAAGGACAACAGAACACAGGCGCAAGGGTGCATCAGGATCGGGAAATGTCTGGCGCAGGGAGTATAAAACCGCACTTTCTTCGTATCAACGGCATCCACGGCATCAACGGCGCCACTGGGAAGAAACCAATTACAATCCCACATTCCTGTCGACTCTTTTCGTCCATGCCGAATTTGTCACATAGAGAGCCAAACGGACAACGCCGGTCGCAATCACCAGCCTACTTGTTTGCATGACCCGGCCAAACAGCCCAACGAAATTCTGCACCTTCTTGATTTCAGAACCGGAGAAGAATTCATCGTAGACACAGGTGCAGTAGTCTCAATTCTCAAGGGTGATTCAATGGCCGAGATGTCGCTATGCGTTCTTCTCGCAACAGCTACAGGCGAGCCCATACCTACTTATCGCTGTCGTTATCGCACACTCAACATAGGTCTACGGCGTGAATTTTCCCACAACTTCATCATTGCAAAGGTCTCACATAATATAATAGGCCTTGATTTTCTTTTGAACTTTCGGCTCATTGTTGATCTTGCCAATCAAAAGATCATCGTCCCCTCCACCGGACTTGAACATAGTTTTTGTAAGCTTTCCTCCGAGCGTTTGGAGTTACAGGTCATTCAGCCAACCCCAGTGCATCATTCAGCAGAGATATCAGCAACTCTTCAAAAATACAAGTCGCTTTTCGACCTTAGCAAATCAGAGCTACGAGTCTCCAACACGACGCACCATATCGTCACAGAAGGGCAACCTATTGCACTCAAGCAGCGACCACTGGTTTTTGCTAAACTGAAAGCTGCCCAAGAGGAATTCTCAATGGTTTTGAATGGGGAGTCATCAGACCATCGAAAGGTTCATGGGCGTCACCACTGAACTTAGTCTCCAAATCAAACGGATCGTACAGAGCCTGTGGAGATTACCGTAAGCTAAATTCAGTAACAAAGTTTGATTCATATTATATTCCAAATATTAACACCTTACTTGAAAAACTCAACGGCAGCAACTTCTTCTCATTGATTGACCTCAGACAAGCTTATCATCACATCTTGGTAGCAACAGATGATATTGAAAAGACCGCAGTCATCACTCCATTTCGCCTTTTCGAATATCTTTACATGCCTTTTGGACTTAAGTGTGCTACACAGACTTTTCAAAGATTCATGGACAACATGCTTCGCGACGACTCCGCTTATTGTATTACAAATATCGATGACATTATGGTGTTCAGTCCAGACTTAGAATCTCATGCCAAGCATCTACAAAATGTTCTTTCACGCTTATCCAACCACGGACTCAAGATCAACTGTGACAAGACGCAGATTGCAACTTCATCCGTCGACTTCTTAGGGCATCGTTTCACGGCCCAATGTATTCAACCGTTGCCGTCAAAGACGAATTCAATCAAGAATATCAAGTCACCAAGGACTGTGAGCGAGTTGCAGAAAAATCTGGGAGTACTAAACTACTATCTCAAGTTTTTTTCAGGCTTTTCTAGACAACTTTATTCTTTGTAAAGACACCTGCGGATTCGAAAAGGATTTAGTAAGAATTCCATCATTACTTGGTCATCCGAAGACGAGAAATTACTTCGACTCGCCATTAACTCGTTAGCAAATGCCACAATGCTAACGCATCCAGCTTTTCAACGACCATATTTACTCACGACAGACGCTTCTAAATTCGCTATTGGAGGCACTTTGGAACAAGAGATCAACGGAGTTCGGAAGCCTATCAGTTTCAACTGGCGTACTCTCCAACCAGTAAAAACGAATTACGACACTTTCGGTCGAGATCTCCTCG
This sequence comes from Eudiplozoon nipponicum, assembly GCA_029291075.1. Lineage (NCBI taxonomy): Eukaryota > Metazoa > Platyhelminthes > Monogenea > Mazocraeidea > Diplozoidae > Eudiplozoon > Eudiplozoon nipponicum. Next base: position 24,597 of record JAQBSW010009360.1, read on the forward strand.
CCATCCACTACATTGTGCGCCATTTCATCAGCATCATTGAAAGTAGCAGATTTGTTGTTTTCACAGATCATGCACCATTAGATTGCGCACTGCGAAACGCAACTTCAACAAACGCCAAGTACCCTGTCAGAGTGGAAAAACATATTTCACATCTAAGCGAATGGCAATTTGACATCAAGGGCGAACAAAACTTCATTGCTGGTGCCCTTTCTAGGCCAGACGTCTCTCTAAAACCACCTGCGCCGTCGCCATTCACTGTCAACTCCGTGACACTCAGTGAACCTGCACTAACGCCAACCCTCATGCGAACGGAACAGCGCGGTGACATTCACATTCTAGGGTAAATAGCCCGTCACCCAACCAAGTTCATATGCCGTCTCTCGGAGGGCGTACCAATTGTTTACTTCACCGGAACGCAGCCCAACAAGCCAGTTCTGCCAACCAGCCTTCAGACAAATGTTTTCGGCTCAATTCACTTAATTTCTCACCCTGGAAGCCAAGCGACTGTCCGACTTCTCACAGATCGTTTCTGGGGTCACAGACTTAGGCAGAACGCTAAACAATGGGTCTCCGAGTGTGCCATTTGCCAGAAAAACAAGATCACACGGCACAATCGTTCTAAGTTGTAACATTTCCAAACTACTTCTCGCCTAGCCATCGTTCATGTCGACATAGATCATCTGACAAAGGTTCATGGTTTCAGCTACTTTATAACTATGATTGATTGATTTACACGGTGGCCGGCGGCACTACCTCTTGGTACCATTTCTGCAGACTAAATAACTAACAGTTTTACCTCTGCATATATTTGAAAACTTAGTGTTAGGCATTGGACTGTGTACTTCTTACGTAGCAAAACACCAGATCAAATAATCTGGAAAGAAGTAAGTCGCGAAAAACAGGATTATTATATCACCTGTTCCAGAACGTCCTCGATGTGTACGACTCAAAACACAAAATGATAGCAGGTGTATATTGTGAAAATCGAGTATTTGCGAGCCTAAAATTAGAGAAAAACAAATGCAGCTTGATAAAGAAAATTAGGTTGGTCGGGTACATTTTACCAAATCTAAAGTTTCGCACAATTCAAGAATAGATATACTTTTTTAAACGTCCCAGCTTCAAGTAAATGCCGTACGACGTTATAAAGTTAGTTAGAGTGCCATAAATACTAAGTTAGTACTGTTGGGGGACCTTAACAGGGCCGGTCTTGCGTTCTCTGGCAAATGCCCAGAAGGTCCGATGATGTTGCGGTGTCCAGAAGTACTCCTAGATTATTGAGACCAGCTCGGGTTGACTTGGGTTGTCGTTCCTTCTGTTGTGGCATTAAAATCTCGCTGAGTAAACTCGTTGAAGTTCTGCAGTAATTGGCTCGGCTCTCTAGTTGTACATCAGCAAAATTGGCGTAACCGAAATTGGCAATGTGTGCGTAGCAAGGTCAAAAATCAGTGTATATGAATGGTAGCAGATAGCATGTCGGAGAAACGCACAGCAGAAGGCAAACGCGACAACTGACTTGCATGGTAAATTCACCGTGCTTAAATAGCGTTATATGGCTACTTGCACATTATAGGTTAAAGGAAAGTTTCGCTTTTTAATTTATGCAATATGTCGGCATTTGCTTTGAGACGTTATATCACTTTCCTCTCTGAAAAAATGAAAAAAATATTCCTCTCGGCGAAGCTAGATAAGAAATGCATGGCAGAGTTTGAACCAAGTTAAGCAAAAAAATAATGTACCATTAATGCTGCGCTGAAGTATACTTGTTGGTTGCTTCAACAATGATATGATGCCAAGTAACCACTGGGAATTGCTACACAAATTGTTAGCTCTAGTGGCCGGTCATTTCGCGTGAGGCAAAATAGAGCAGTGTAAGATTTGGGGGCTGCAGCGTGAGGATTTCGAGGTAGATCGCCACTGAAGTTGCTAGGTTTAAGTTAAAACCTAGGCAGGCTGGATCGTCGTCAATGTGTTTGTATACGACCAAAGGAGCTTGTGTGTGCTCGACGTTGTGGTCATGATATTTGTAGAGTGGTCACTGTGCAACTAATGAAGTTGAGATATGTATTGAAAGTGGCCTGTACCATGATATGAAGCTGATAACTACTTAGTGTTGCTACACGAAAGCGTTAGCTCTAAGTAGCTGGTCATACCAAAATAGGCAGTGTGAGCTATACGTTATAATGTAAAAATATATACATGAAAATCAAAGGTAACTGCATAAAAAAATTATATGTGCTATTACATTGCCTCAGAGATGGCGTAGTACAAAAGTATTGTTCAACAATGCTTCACAATTGTTAGCTAAGAACAGCTGGTTATGCCACGTGAGATCAACGCGAAAAATAGCGTATAGTTACAAATTTTGGTAAGTAGGATAACGAAAAATTAATGATAAAAAAATCAATATGCAGTCGTCTAGCGTAAGGTGCATCCCATGTACCGCAAGGTGGTTTTGAAACGAGCCGATGAGAAGCAAGTGCCTCTGTCAGTGATGACCTCATTGTGTTCACCATAATTGGAAATCCATGCAGAGGTAAAACTGTTAGTTATTTAGTCTGCAGAAATGGTGCCAAGAGGTAGTGCCGCCGGCTAACGTGTAAATCAATCAATCATAGTTATAAGGTAGCTGAAACCTTGAACCTTTGTCAGATGAGCTATTTCGACATGGACGATGGCTAGGCGAGAAGTAGTTTGGAAATGTTGCAACTTAGAAGGATTGTGCCGTGTGATCTTGTTTTTCTGGCAAATGGCACACTCGGAGACCCATTGTTTAACGTTCTGCCTAAGTCTGTGACCCCAGGAACGATCTGTGAAAAGTCGGACAGTCGCTTGGCTTCCTGGGTAAGAAATTGAGTGAATTGAGTCGAAAACTTTTCTCTGAAGGCTGGTCGGCAGAACTGGCTTGTTGGGCTGCGTACCCGTGAAGTAAACAATTGGTAAGCCTTCCCACAGACAGCATATGAACTTGGTTGGGTGACGGGCTATTGATCTTTGAATGTGAATGTCACCGCGTTGTTCAGTTCGCAGGAGAGTTGGCGTTAGTGCAGGTTCACTGAGTGCCACGGAGTTGACAGTAAATGGTGACGGCGAAGGTGGTTGTAGAGAGACGTCTGGCCTGGACAGGGCATCTGCAATGAAGTTCTGTTTGCCCTTGACGTGAAAGACGTCAAATTGCCATTCGCTTAGACGAGAAAGCTGTCTTTCCACTCTGGCAGGGTACTTGGCGATAGATGAAGTTGCGTTTCGAAGTGCGCTAACTAGTGGTGCATGATCTGTGAAAACAACAAATCTGCTACTGCCAATGATGCTGATAAAATGGCGCACTGCGTCGTGGATGGCGAGAAGTTCTCGGCCGAAAGTGTCGTACCTCGTTTCTACTGGTTGGAGAGTACGCGAGTAGAAACTGATAGGCTTCCGAACTCCGTCGATCTCTTGTTCCAAAGTGGCTCCAATAGCGAATTCAGAAGCATCTGTCGTGAGTAGAAATGGCTTTTCAAAATCTGGATGCGTTAGCATTGTGGCATTTGCTAAAGAGTTGATGGCAAGTCGAAGTAATTCCTCGTCTTCGGATGACCAAGCAATGATGGAATTCTTGCTAAGTCCTTTTCGGTTCCGCAGGTGCCTGCACAAAGGATAAAGTTGTTTTGAAAGGCCTGGAAGGAACTTGCGATAATAGTTTAGTACTCCCAGGATTTTCTGCAAATCGCTCAAAGTCCTTGGTGACTTGATATTCTTGATTGAATTCGTCTTTGACGGCAACGGTTGAATACCTTGGGCCGTGATACGATGCCCTAAGAAGTCGACGGATGAAGTTGCAATCTGCGTCTTGTCACAGTTGATCTTGAGTCCGTGGTTGGATAAGCGTGAGAGGACATTTCGTAGATGTTTCGCATGAGATTCTAGATCTGGACTGAATACCATAATGTCATCTAGATATGACATACAATAAGCAGAGTCGTCGCGAAGTATGTTGTCTATGAATCTTTGAAATGTCTGAGTAGCACACTTGAGTCCAAAAGGCATGTAAAGATATTCAAAAAGGCCAAATGGAGTGATGACTGCAGTTTTCTCGATATCCTCTGGTGCTACCGGTATGTGATGGTACGCTTGTCTGAGGTCAATCACTGAGAAGAAATTGCTGCCGTTGAGTTTTTCAAGTAAAGTGTTGATATTTGGAATAGGATATGCATCAGATTTTGTCACTGAATTTAGCTTACGGTAGTCTCCACAGGCTCTGTACGATCCGTTTGATTTTGAGACTAAGTGCAGTGGTGACGCCCATGAACTTTTCGATGGTCTGATGATTCCCTCTTCCAAAAGCCTTGAGAATTCTTCTTGTGGTTATAACACCAGCTCTGTGGAAGCTGTTTGTGGGTAAGCGTTTCGTTAAAGTATATTTATACATTTTCATCTTGCTTATAAATATATGCTTTTTAGAACCCGTCAAATTGTTAGAATGTCAGGTCCAACTTTAGATATTGATTTTCCTTTTTGGGATGGAGATAGTGAACTTTCTTTATGCGCTTAGATTCCGCTTACACCCATTTCCCGATTATGACAGTCATCAAAAACTGTCAAAGGATTTTGCTAAACTACCTTCTGAATTGCAGCGACGGATTTATCCTAAGCTTGAGGCCAT